>PNEQ01127544.1:60649-99318 GCA_003012365.1 Medauroidea extradentata | reverse complement strand
TCAAGAATACTAGCTAGCTTTAACGTAACCAGAACGTTGCCAGCGTCGTTACTTTGGATGCGACAGAAAATCTTGCAATGTTGTCATGTTTGTGTCGGTGATTGGGGTCGTTATAATGAACATCTCCTGTAAAACCGTTTTATTTCGTGCTGTAATAGCTACGTCAAGTTAATAAAATCAATCCAGGTTTTACTATAGTAACTACCGGAGTGTAATCATTAATTTGAACGTGAACGTCACGATCTATTGCAAGCGTGACACAGTAAAAACATCTTTAAACATTTTGCAACTAATCCGAGTGGCGGCAAAATGATTGCATTTTAATTTTGCTGTAATGAGCCAAGTATTTTGGTGTCTCCGTTAATTTTCGTTTCCCATTAATACGCGCAGATTTTGTAACAAGTAACGGAAAATATATTTTGTTGTTGAAACGATGAGTGTAATTTCTGAAATACCACGTTTTAACGGTTTAGTTAAACTCGATTTGTATAACTGGTAAATTTATGTTTTAAATGTTAGGTGTGTTGTTTACATGAAGTAGTGGATGATTTATAAACATTTATATTTTGTTACTGTTTATTGATTATTATTGATAGTGTGGTGTTGCTGTTTAGTTTTAAAAAATGTGAAGGGCATTAACTTACAATTCTACATCACATTCCTTTCAGTTGTTTTAATTCCGTTATGTGTTTCAGTGCAGTCACTTTGTTTTTACCTATGGAAATTTCTCTTGTATTTGCTGTTAGAAAAGTTGGAATTCCATTATATATACATGTGTGCGTGTGTGTGTGTGTGTGTACCTCGGAGGCATAAACTACTATGTCTACTTTTTCTCAAAATGCACATTTCAACATAAATTTTAACATAATTTTAAGTATTTTCAAGTGGCATACAACACAAAGGCTGTATTGTGTAAAAAACCCCACATTTTTGGACGTTAAACAGCTGAATTCACCAGTGAATCACGCTCTTCAAATTGCTCTCCAGAAAAATATTTTTTGTGACATAGTGTTCTATGCCTCCAAGGTACAGATATATACTGTTGGATGTAGCATTTACACAGCTTATGCGTAGATATAATTAGTGTAACATGTTGATCCTTGAAATCTAGTGGACAGCAATATGTGTTACGGATTTCACTTGTACGGTTTTATACGTGTTTTTAAATATATGCTATATGTTGTTTACAGATACTAGGTTCATATTGTTACATATTAAAGTATTTATACATATTTTAATCAATGTAGTAGACAAAAACATCGATATGAAATTATTTTAATAAATATACAGTATCAAATGTTGGTTAATAAAGTCTTGACAATTACAAAAAAAACTGTAGCCTATATATTATTACGTTTAAGTGAAAAAAATAATTTTCCAATGTGCAATTAAAAAGTTACGAACATCTGAGTGGTTTAATTTCATTTTTAAATTGAATACAATATTTCAGTGACATCAATTCATTAGTCGGCGATTGGCCAAAGTATTACAAATATATCTGTTATAATCAACAAGCAGTTCAATAACGTCTTACGGAAGCATAAAAAGCTGAGTACAGTGGTATTATAGTCTAATGCTTAGTAATAATAATAATAAACAGTTCTCAGACCCTAGTCTATGTATGCCAGCAGCTGGAATGTAATATCATATGGGTGGATGTGTTGTCGACAGATCAGCGAGGTTCTAAAGACGCGAGGGCACGCGGTTATAAGTGCGTGTTGGTGTGTGTGGCTGGGGAAGGGGAGGGGGTGGTATTCCTCACTAGGTTCGCGCCCTGAGGCGTGACGGCGGCCTGGCTTTGATCAGCGGGACGAGGAGCGCCACCTGACGTGCTATATCCAGCATCTACCCCCTCCCACCCAACTATGCGACGTTTGAAGTGGTGATCCTGCCGCACTGGGTTGTTTGCCTCAACCAGGCCACCCACAAACAACGTGATTGGTCGCGAATGTCCGTCCTCCTTACTGCTGAGCGGCGAGTTTTTTCGTAAAACATTTAGCAAATGACAACGTTTAAATATACCGTTTAGAATTTTACAAAATTAACAATTTGTAAGTTTTCATTCCCTTATCAAAGTCACAAAAATACACATTGATAAATACATGTATATACATATATAGGTATAATAGGTATATATACACACACACACTACCCGGCCGGCTGCGGCGTTGCCCGCGTGAAATTATGTAATGTAAACAGTAACTATGGATAAAATATGTGATGAAGGCATTTAACAGCTAGCGTACTCAATAACAGTGAACTTTAATTAACTGTCTTAGCTCAGTGTAAAGAGCGCGCGCAATATGCTCGTATGTCATAGTAATTCCCATCGCAAAGTCTTTCTCGGGATACGAACCCGTAAGCCTACCCCTTCCACACCACAAACTTTATTCAATACCTGAGTGAATATAAAAGGTATGCCGTGATAATTCTTTCGTGTGTAGTGGCTACAGTCCAAAGAGGTTATATTTATGTGTAGGTTGGCAAAAAGAAACGACTGTTGTATTATTTATCCGTGATCATTCTCTTTTTTCGGGAGACCGTAACATTGTACTGCTTTTCACCTACTTAATTTTCGAATTTTATTAATACCTGAATTTTGTTTGTAGATATTTACATAAGCTTCATTCTTATCAAAAATCATCTCGATATCTCAACGGGTATAAGCGGTACAGATAATTGTTTGAAATAATTTTTTTTAACAGCTTTCAAGGACGAATTTAGAAAAAACCTTAAAAATACTTTTTTTATATTTACGTAAGATTTATTTTAAAGCCAAAACAATTTCAATATTTCCACTGGTGTAGGGTTTAAGTGGGATTAATTAGAAAACACGTTATATTTTTTTAAGAGCTTTCAAGGACGAATTGCGAAAAATTTTAAAAATACTTTTCAGATATTTACTTAAGCATCATTTAAAAAAAAATCTCCTCACTATCTGAAATGGCTTAGAAGAAATCACGGATTAATGAAAAACTCATTATACGGCTTTTCACTTCCTTAATTTTCGAATTTCGCAAAATCAAAAAATTTGCGAATAAGCATTTCTTTGGGCAATACTATGAAGTTAAAAAATTTATGATAGCATTCCCGGTTAATGAGATATCAAGAATTCTTTTAAAACACATTTCATCCTTTTTCAGTCTCTTGATTATCGAATTTCGAAAAATCCTTTCTTAATCGGTGCCTACGGGGCAAGTGGAAGATTCCCTCAAAATTTCATGGTTCTAGGTCCAGCTGTTTGGGCTGTGCGTTGATGAGTGAGTGAGTGAGGGAGTGTGTCAGGACACTTCATTTTATTTATTAAGATATATTAACAATTTCCACGACGTTGATAAACAGTTTATAAAATTTCCACGTACACATTTTTTTACATATATTCTACGTAAATTTACTGAAACTGATAGAGAGACTAAATATATATTTTCCATTCAAATGTACACAATTTTGTTTGTAGTTTTAGTATTCTTCACTAAATCACTGAATGCTGAATGAGAATCGATCGAGTTTTAACTCGGTGGAATGTGCGTACAAAACGTTAAAACAGTTTAAATAATAAAATAACTTCTAAAATAGTCTCGTTAAAAATATTTTGCGCAAAAAAATGAACACACACGTCTGTTTATATATGTATGTGTATATATAATTTTGAAACCACTATATCAATTTATATTTCACCTATACACACTTTAGTGTAATCTATTTCATTTTACTGTTTTAACGACCTCGTTTATATTACTTATGTTTAGTTCACCTTTCATTCTAGTTCATCCCACACAAATCGTCTCATTCTATATTAATGAACAACTTAATATAAAATCTTATTGGCTATCAGCAAACAGCAGCTGAGACGCTTAGCATTCGAACATCAATTTCGAATTTGCAAGAACGTAGTGTGATACCGGTTTGATTTTTACATTTATTTATGAATCGCGTCTAATCGCAAAGAAAGTAACGTCCACAAATCTAGTATAATGCGAAAACAAAACGTTGCATGATAACGTTAAAATTCTGAATGGATACGTGTCTTCACTAAAATAAATTCATTTGCGTTGTATAAAACAAGTTTATGGATATTTTTAAAGACATGTTTTATTATATTCATGTTGTAACTTTAACTTTGAAGCAAAACTGGTTATTTGGTTTTTGCGGACATCACGTAGGCCACAAATAATTACATGAACGCTTCAGTTATTTAAATTTACGTAAGGATATAATCAAATATGATACCAATGAAATATGTCATAACAGGCTATAACAGTTTAAATTACATCTCAAGATTTAATTACAAATATTTCAATTGAAATCCTAAATAAATCTAGATCTCTTAAACTCTGCGAAACAGTATATAATGTCATTGTATAAATTATGTACGCATTTTTACCTACTCATATAAGTAATACGTATACTTTAGAGTTACATAAATAAGTTGATTAGAATAATATTTTATTTTCATATAATCGACTGTTGAAGCCAAGAATTGCGGAGAGAAGAGAAACAATAGTAACATTTGTCCGACTGTGAACGACTGCGGTGCTACTGCGTTGTGGAAGTGCTTTAGTAGGAAGGAGATAAATAATTGTTGTATCTCATACTTGCTGGCTTAGTGACTGCTAACGTAGAATATATAAGCGGTTCGGGATAAAGTGAGCACTTTGAAGGTCTAGTTACTTTTACGGCTTTCAGTTAATTTGTATTTCTCTGGCACTTTTTAATGGGAACAGATCAGCCTAAGGAGCAATTAAAGTGAATACAAACGAACTCAAAAGTACTCATTTGAGCTCACAGTGGAAGTTATTTTTCAGTTGTTCTGTGCCTGATGTTCTTCAAAAGGGCTGACGTATGGAGATCAACCTATAGAAATGCATCGCACAATTATTCGTGCATAAAGTGATTTATGTATTTTTGCACACGGTATTATTCACGTGAAGTTATTGTCTTGTTTTAGTTAACATACAAACTGATAAATTTAACATTCAAGTTTGACAACATGGGTTTAGGTTTTAAACTCTGAACGGTAAATAAACAAATGGAACGCTTAATTGTTAACTTAACTATAAAATAAAACGAATTTATTCTCGACGTCCGATTTGTTTAGTATACGACAGTCGTTAACTTCCTACTAAATGTAGTCTCCGGCTTTTCGCTATGTGTGACAAAACATAGAGTGGGCTACACTGGAAAAGTAAAAATAAATTATATAATAAATGACCCAGCACTCAAATAATTAATTTTTACTTCAACCTGGGAGCTAAGGACAAATAAATCAAGCTTTGCTTTACGTGTGTTCAAGAAAAAGTTTTACATCTATGAACGAAATCGTTCCCAAAATATTGCATGTAATTTTACAGCAGAAGTTTTAGTAATAGCTTTTAATACTTTTTCACTTTATCTTGCACTCTTTCAAAAAATTACTATGTTAACTTAACGAACAGTAGCGGTATAGTTTCATCTGGAAATGTCTGTAGGGTTAGGAACATTACGTTTGAATATTTTTTCTCTGGTATAACATCACCTTGAATTAATTTCTGCGTTTTAAGTTACAAACATCACTAATAAAATTAAATTTATTGGCAGTATGAAACAGAATATTTTTAGAGAAGTTGTCTCTAACCATAACATTTACAGCAAATATATAATTAAAGATGCGAATTAATCCACATAATAGCGAAGCCAAAGTTTAGGCTACCGGGTTTTTTTCTTTGAAAGCCTTCCCCGACAAACCTCGAATTTTACTCGCCGATTAAATTAAGTGATTTATAAAACATATTTTAGGGCTGTTTGCTTAAAAAATTAAAAAATATGTGTTAAAAAATTATGATAATTACTGGCGTATATGACCGCGATTTTATATCGCGTACGAGCAATTGCAGTTACGATGCCACAACCTTTCATGAAAATGTATGTTGCTTACCTATCTTATCTGAGATCCACTCTAGAGTGAAAGGTCTTCACAAATTTAATGCGCGGTGGTAAACATATGCTGAAACTTTTTTTTCAAATTCAGTCAGCCGTATAAATACAATTACTGATTACTGGTCTCGAAAACAAAAAAAAAATTATAAAAAATAAAAAAATACTTATTCTGTACAAAGAGTTTTTTTTTTGTTAATATTTCAACATAGCTGTATTAACTCGTTCAGCTTAGTGCCCATACATTTTGTTGTGATAGCAATAAAACTTAATTTTATTGCTACCTCAGTCCCTACTCCTACGTGTATAAATATAAAAAAATGCAGACCTTACAACCTCTGTATGCGAAAGAAAAATACGTATACTATAAATGTGTGCATTAATATAATAACGCGAATTCCCTTAATTCTAAAAACCTTCTGTTGTGTATTTATACAAACAGATCAGCTATTTCAGAGAACAAATTCCATTGATTTGAAAAGATTTCAGAGTAATTATTTGAGTTTATTCTTCCGTAAATAACGGCATGGGACGCTTTTTTAACAGTTCCGAAACGTGTAGATGTTTTAGATTATCACTGTAACGGTTTTTTCTCGTGGAATTGGTTGACACGGTCAATTGCTATTACCAGCGATTCGTATAAAGCAAAAATGTACCGTGATTATTATAAATTGTCAAATTGTATAGGCTGAGCTGTCAATATTGTAAACTGGTTTTTAAAAAGGGAATAAAAATACATTGTTAAATTTGAATGGCTATTTTTTAAAAGAGCATTTTATGATGTGAATAACTTTTATCACTTAATGGTCATTCATAATGATTTTTAAAAATTCGTGTAGAGTTATTTGTAGGAGTATTTCAGCAAGTCGTTACATATTTGTGGGGAAATTTATGAGTCAGTGATAAAAAAAATCAGAGAGGCACCACAATTACTGTGAAACAGATATTAAATAGAGAGATTATTAAGAATGAAACGAAAACTAATTGAAAGAACCTGTCTTCTGAAAGCTTAGCTATTTATTTTCATCTGCTTTACGTAAACAAGTACTAATATACGGTTGTTTTTCCTGTAAAACGGCGGCATACGTTACGTTAGTGTTCCAACAAAACTTTTAACAACTAAAACGCATTATTAGCTCAGGTGTAAAAAAAAAAGAGAAAATATTTCTATTTGTGTTTATTGTCATAAAAAGTGCGTAGTAAATACATGGACATGAAATTCATAAATTAATATATAGTTATGTTACTCGATGTCAGAACACAAAATGCAAGTAACAAAGTTCTGGACAACAGTTTTTAATGAGCGAAAACGTTTCGCGAGTGACGATTTCTTGGACACAGTATCGGACAGCGAAATTTCGAATATTTTATGACGGGACAGCTGATAAAACAAACTACTGCGACACTTTGATGATAAAGTTGGCCAAACTGTTATCTACAATTATTCATTAGTGTTGTTTCTGATTTGACTATATATTTTTATAAAGTTTTGAAGCATGTACGTTTGTTAAGGGGCGTCCTTTGTTAATTCATTAGCACCATTTCCAAATGTATTTGTTTGTTCTAATCTCTCAAAGAATAGTACAACTGCGGCAGTGATATTTTTAAAGTTTTTGAAAACTGTCGTACCCATGTTACAAAATACTAAATTTTAATACTTGAATATCAATATAATTGTACAAGAAAGGGGATATCAGCGAAATATTGTAATACAGCTAAATTATTTTACAATACATATTCTTATTTTAAACACATAATTTACTTATAGCAAACGAGATGGATCATAACTGGATTTAGTTTGTTAGCCACATTCCATTACGATATAGATGACTGTCAATGAAAACAAAAGACAATAGAAAACATAAATAAGCAGAGTATGCTTTAGTCAACCGGATATGTAAACAATATAAAATTCCATAAATGGAATCGGGTCAAATAAAAGCAAGGCTAAACAAATAAGAAATAATAATCGAAAAACGTAAGAAAAACCCAAAACTGCACCAAGCCAGACGACCCAAGTTTGAGGCCTGTTTTAGCAAAGGGACAAACAGAAAAAAAAATGTATGACCCACAAAATAAAAATAAAATACGACACACCAGTGAGACGAAACAGAAACAGTATTATTTTCAGTTCGACTCTTATATAATACTTGTTCTGTTTTGCCTCATTGGTGTGTCGTATTCTTATTTTGAGGTTCACAAATTTTGTCTGTTTGTCGCTTTGACAAAGCAGACCTCAAACTTGGGTTGTCTGGCTTGGTTGTGTCTTGTGTTTTTCTTTTGTTTTTCGAATTTTTTTCTTATTTGTTTAGCCTTGCTTTTATTTGTCCCGATTACATTTATGAAATTTTATGTTGTTTACATATCCGGTTGACTGAAGCATACTCTGCTTATTTATGTTTTTCTATTGTCTTCAGTTTTCTTTGACAGTCATCTATATCGCAATGGAGTACATCCAAAAAACTATACAACTATTCATGCACTCCTTTTGCATAGTTCTTTCAAATTACAGACGGATCATTTCTGTACTGAACCCTAAAGTATATATTTATTTTTGTGAGAAAACCGACTTAAAGCGAATCGTGTGTTTGTATTCAATGCTCTTGTTCTCTTCTGCACTCACAGATATTCTCATCCGGTAAATGTTACCTTTGTTTCCATTCTCAGTACGTCTTCACAGACGAGAACACGCCCAGCTGTCGCCACAAGTGTACATCTGTCAGCTGCTGTCGATGGACGCTATCCTTGTCACTCATCTTCTCAACGCTTTCTGACAATTAATAAAACATTAAAATTATGTGGATTTTTTTCCAGAAAGTGTCTTTAACTATCAAGTATAAGCAAACAATGCATCCGTGAAAATGCTACTATTTCTTATACTACTTTCTAATAGTTACAGTCAATATTCGCTGACATCTCGGAGGACACATAGATGTACGCTATGGCGTCATCGATCTGAAGAGAGACAAATATTTCTCTCGTACATCGAAAATGGTTTTCCGAGAAACTAAGTCACACAACATACAAACAATATAAGTTAGTTGAGAGAGCAGAAAATCCCCCCCCCCCCCAAGCACACGTCCTTACGATAAAACGTTTCCATCTTTCCAACACTTTGCAATTAATGATCCTCGCTTCCTGTGCTTTAAGGTGTTGTTGCGAGTTTTGATTTTTGTAGTTTTTTTACACATGATTTAAGGTGTATATTTACGAAAAACACACAACAAAGCATTTTGTCTTTTTTAAAAATTGACATAGATGAGGTAAATTTTCGGCATTTCGGTTTTTTTAAAGTACACTGAAAAAAAGAGTATAGTTGCAGGTACCATACTTCTGTTAAAATAGGGGCAGCAAAACAGTTTGGCTGTCGATACTACCCTGGACAGTTCCTTCAGCAATCTGTTTTGTAGAAGAAACAAAGAGCCTTGTTGCTTTTACAAACCAGATTGTTCCTTCTACAAAACAGATTGTTACAGGAACTGTCCAGAGTAGTACCGACAGCCAAACTGTTTTGTTGTCCCTATTTTAACAGAAGTATGGTACCTTGCAACTATACTCTTTTTTTTTCAGTGATACAAAGGAATTCCATTCTGTGTTTTTAAATCTTTTATCATAGTGGCCATTATATCTAATTTCAGTGTAAATTATTTTATTCGAGCAAGTCACTTGGTTTTTGTTAAACCTATGATCCTGTAACTTGCAAATTCTGACTATGACATGCCGCTATGGAGAAACTATGAGAGCTAAAACATTTCTACAAGTGGAAAATATAGTCACAAAAAACGTCTATAAAACTAACACTATGTCAAACAAATATAAAATTATGAATTTTTACCACATGAACGCTCTTAAGCCTTGAGAGTGTTCAAGTGCGGAAATGTCATAATTTTATATTTATATGAAATAGTGTTAGTTTTGTAGATGATACTTGTGAGTGCGGTTTCCTCTTACGAAACAACTTTAGCTGGCGTAGTTTTCTCAAAACGGTACGTCAAAGTCACAATTAGCATTTTCTGCAAATAGTGAAAACCAATTGACTTACGTAAGTGAAATAATTCACAGTGAAATATATTACTATGTACTACGTAATAAAAGATTTGATAACAGCATGTTAACTGTTTTTGTATTTTTAAAACATTGTTAAGTTTGCAACATTTTCGGTAAATTTGCGAAATTTTTTTAGTTGAAAATTTTACGATGTGAGGTTTTTAATGTTTCATTGCATACCTCATGGGATATAAGTTCACTTACAATTAATTTGTTTAAGTAGGTCAGTTGGTTTTCATTATTTGAATGGCAGCGTAACAAGCAAATTTTGATTTTGACGCCCCGTTATGAGAACAAAATGACAGTTAAAATTGTTTCGTAATAGTGAAATGTACTCACAAGTACTGTCTAAAAAACTAACAATATTTCATGAAAATATAATATTACGATTTTATCGCATTGGAATACCCTTAAGTTGGATTCACAATTAAAAACTTAAGTATTATGACGTGCAGTTACGAATTGAATGAAAAATATAAGGTGTGGTTCTTTCTAGATGTACCGATTCGCAACAGAACTTAATACATTCCTGTTATGTCGTTGTCGTGTTGGACGTGACTTAAAAAATGGTGAAACTTTATATTTTCACTTACGACTTATGGGAATGAACAATTATTGATAAGGTGTGGGCGGGCAGTATTGCAACTACCGGCGGAAGTTATGCCGAACACGATGTAGATAACAGGCCGCTCGTAAAAATGGACACGTTATCTAATCCACAAGTCAAAGATAAAACTAATACATAATAAAAACTAATGTCAATAAATTTAACACACTACCTAATGAATACGTATAAAGTACGGTAAAGTCTATTAAGAATGATGAACGTAATCTGAAACTATTTTTATTTACAATGATCATCTTAACATTTTAAAAACAATTTTATATATTCTTTCAACTACTAAATAACAATTACATGCAATAGGTTATTGTTGACTAAATACAGCAAAGACTGATGCCTCGCATGTTTATAATAAATAAATGTGGAACAAAAAAAGTAGTGTTTTGTATTGCAACAGAAAATGAAGTAACAGAATGGTAGCATAAATTAGAGAACAATGTGTAAAGAACTCGGAAGAGGAAATACCGTTACAAAACTCGTTTGAAAAAAGGACAAGCAACAAGTAAAACCGTTTCATATGCGACGAACAGTTAGAAAAAAAATAATAGCTTTCTATACTGACTGTGGCAGAGAAAATATGAACAACGTAGGTTGAATTGCCATGCGCAAAGAAAACAAAGAAAATTGTGTTGAAAGGAAATCGCTCTGCAGTAAAAAAGAAACATGCTTTCAAATTGGCTTCACTAAACAAAGTGGACACGGGAATAGTTGAAGTGAGGCGAAAATAGTGGTGAATCTCAAAATTCAAACAATATATTTTAATTCAAAATTATTTATCTCTTGCATATTAGTCCGAAATAAATCGTAATTGTCGGAAAAATCGAACACTAGCTACAAAGATGCGAGGAAACAATGAATATTAAATAATTAAAATTACGTTTCACATAGTAAATACTACCCGCAAGAATTTATTATATTTCTAACCAAGTATTACGAAATAATGTGTGTGTTGGAATAAAAAAAGTATAGATTGAAAGCATAATGACCGTGTTGGTTAAAACCATTAAAGTAATTTTCTAGAAGTAACAATTCTCAACAATATAGTATAGTGTAATTGATATTTCAAATAAAATGACAGTCGCAGTAATTTTAGCAATTTACTCAATATATTTCTTATTTATTTAAGGTATCTACCTAAACCTTAGTACAAAAGACACGAAAATAAATTAATTAAACTAAATCCAAATGTGCTGCCTTACCTACACGTGTTGGTAGAAACCGTCAAACAAAGCAAAATTTGCCAAAATTTACCAGTTTTCGTTCGAAACAGTAAATCGGGGCAACAAATAATAGAATCTAAATAATTATATAAATAAAGCAAACACTTATATCAAAATCGTATTGCAAATTAAAAAGCACGATACAAAATTAAACTCCAAATTTAGACAACAAAGAAGATGTATTGTTTTGTATCTGAATGGTCGAAAAGTTTTTAAAAAAGATATTACCCGTACTGTAATTGCAAATTAAGACTTATGGTGTTGAAATAACTATACGGATTAAATATTCGTTTGAACTTAGGGCAATCTTCAGATTTAACGAAATGTATTTCAGTTTTTGAGTTTAATATTGTATGGAAAATCTGTTGCCTCATGTAAGATACTGAACGTAATCGAAAAAGGTTTCGTATTTATGTCTTTATAACATGTGTACTTAAGTCACCGCTCTGCATTCAAATATCATAACAAAATAATTAATTCGCTTCTTCCATCCCATGTAATGCAATATGTTATAAAAGTTGAATATTGTACACAATCGTCCACAGTAGCACATATTATTATCCTAAGATATATGTTTACTTAGTAATATCCGTTAAACTTCGTGCAGGGGATTACAACTTTTGAAACACACGTATTTTAACACAGTTGTAAAATAGTCGACTTTCATTTTCATTTGGAGAAACCAGGTTCGATTCCCGGTTTCAACCATCCTGTTTTCGGTTATTCAGAATATAAGAAGTCACTTAAGATGAATGCTGTAATGTTGACTTAAACAAGTCATAACCGATACATTTGCCTTATTCTGCTGTGTATCTTTACCAAGGCTGAGAATCAGTTCTATGGCACGTTAAACATTCTTTACAAAAATGTAAAAAATTAGAATAAGAACTCTTTTCACAGTCCTTTGCTTTGAGGCTCCGACGAGCGTAACAAATTCAAACAAACGCCGAAAACGTTTACTAACGTTCTATATGTTACAGGCTGAAAATGGGATTTTGCAGTTCCTCCTTACAGTTTACTACACTATAGGCTAATAACTTCCCCACAAATTAATGTATGATGCGTTATATTTAAGAATATTTACTGGCGGTAAATTGCCCAGTTTGAAGACCGTCACATACAGGCTTTATTAAAAGAAACTTAATTATTGTTTCCTCATACGTGTCTGAGTAAACTGAAATTAATACACTATGTTCATCAATCACACTACTATTTTTCTATTATAAACTTGTCTGAAAAAATTTAATTGTAATAGAAGAATAACATGAACTTCAGAACGGCCTATTTTACCTTGAGGGTGAGTGTTACGCAATTTTATTGTATTTTCAGTTTTTGAACCATAAAATTTATTCAAAATGTATTAAAAACCTTTTCTCTTCAACAAAGCATAGGATATATTCTTAGTAAACTGCTTGGTACAAATAATAATGGAATATTTCACTTATTTGACATGTAGAATCATTGCAATATAATTCTTGAATGTTAACCTATAATTATATTGCATTAATTTTGCATGACAAATTAATAAAATATTCCATTATTATTTATGACAAGAAGTTTAGTTAGAATATGGTCTACGATTTGCCGAATAGGAAATTTTAATAGTACACTTCGACTTAACATATGGCTCAAAATTTGAAAATAAATATTAAGTTGTCCAACACTGATCCTTACTTGAAAATGTCTTTGCCAGAATAAGATAAGTGATTAAATCACGACCCTTTTTCTTGATGGTATTGTAAAGTTTAATCAAATAAAGATTTTTAACATTTTTGAAAGTATATTCCACGTTAGGATTTATTCAAAATATTAACTGATGGTTCAGACACAGCACGTAGTTCTTTAGTTAAGTTGGTTAGACCTTATTCTTAAAACGTCTGCATAATATATTAGAAAATAGTTAATTCATCAATAATAACAATCATGACAGTTATTACAATTAAAATTGTGTTAATATTTTACGTATGAGCCCTTCTTGACTGTGATTCTATAAACAATTTCTTCTTTATTTCCTTCCACATTTCCCTCATCAATTCTCGATGTTTCTTTCTTCCTCGATGTGTTCAACTCGTTCTAATCTTCTTCTTGAGCTTTTCATTGAAATCTTTTGAAACATAAAATGTATGTCTTATAGAGTAATTAGGAGTAAAACTTTGCCCCTTAAGGTTATTAAAATGAATGTTGTTATCGATCTAGCAATTAGATATTACTATCGGTAATATTTCAATTTATGTAAAATTTAATGATTATATTTATTTTCTAACATAAAATATCATGTAATAATTAAAAACTTATGGTAACAGTTTTGCTACAATTAAAACTGTAGCTGTTGTTATAACCAACTGCCTTATAAATAATTACGTACAATAGTTGATCTTCAATAAATTCAGACAGTATTATCACAAACACATGCTTCAGTTCATAAATTAATTAAAATAATATAATGGAAATATTTTAACAAAGTTATTTCAAGTAAGTTACCTTCATATAGAAAACCATGCGTGTCTTACAAATACTGATTGCTTAAATTCTCATGTATCACATTTCTGATGCACATTTCACAGTTCAAATGCGTTACTTAAGAACCACTTTATCAGTTATGTTCAGTAGCACATCTTAGTACTACTATTTACGTTACCAATGATAAAATATTGGGGTAAGTTTATTAAAATTATTCTGTTGTACTTTTATGCGAAATGTTCTTCGCGCGTACGGTCGAAAGGTAGGAAATAACGAGCATCGTAAATCTATTCGAGCAATAAACGAATTTCCCTCGGATAAACTACAAGCTTAATGCAAAAGATAAGACAATTTATCATCGTTGTTTCGAAGGCGAGAAATTTATCGACGCACTTTAACGATGATCGTGTTTTCTAAACATTCCTTGATAGAGCCAGCATCAAAATTTATCGCCACAGTTTTATCGATATACCGCTTTTATTGGGAAAGCTTGTGACAGAATACATGCCAAAATGTAAACAGAAAAACACCCTACAAAAAATTAAACATAGACCACGTTAGGAATATTATTTTAAAAAGCATGTGATTATATTACAAAGTAGTGTGAAATATTGTTATCAAAATAAAAATATAAAACATGCAAAACTAGAAAATCTACGTTTCAAACATTGTACGAGCGAGTTATATTGTGCACTTTGAACCAGAAAATGTGTAAACTTAAAGTAAAATGTGATTACTGATATTTGTACGATGTAACTTACATGTTAAGTTAATTTCGTTTGGATATTCATTCTTAGCGACCGACGAAAATGTATTGCGTTGAAATAAATTATACGTGTTCTTAGGAAGAACTTACGTTATGCAATAATGTTGAATGCGCAAACAAATACTGTAATGTATGCCACATTCTAATGTACAACTTAAGCCTTACACAACGTAATTTCAGTCAATGTTGTACTGATTTTGTACAGCCGAATTAAATAGGTGAAGGTATACAAAAATTACAGGTTGTCCACAAATTACCACTACAACTTCAACTGTAAATACAAAATAGGACAGTAAGAACAGTAAAATTTTATTACATTTTACAGCAAACAAATATTTATTTTAATACGTGTGCCTTAAAAACTCTCATTTAATAGCACTACACCTTCATTAACCTGTTATGTCTAGTTCTCTGATATACCTGGCAAACCTCACAACCATTGAGAATCTCAATTTAACAATTACAACATGTCGCAGTCACAAATATATCATTTGAGTAAATAAGGGTAGGTGACTTGAGAGCTATTTTCCAATTTTATGAAACTCAAACATGCAGAAACTATAAATGTTACTATCCTCATGGCATAAACAACTAATCAAATCACTAGCGCTCCTATATTGCTAGTCCAACTACGAACTTGAAAAATATCGAACACTTTTCCATATCCGAGTTACGCACTCCCGCATGCTCTGAACAAAACGATAATATTTATTCGCGATTTTCGGTAGTGTGTTTATTTCCCACTGCTGTTGCAGTTCTTGTATTTCTACGACACGAACTTTGAGGAGAGGGTGTGTTGTGTGTTATAACGATAAAGAATTAACAATAGTAAACTTCCATACTTCCATCTTTAACTTAAAGCGTAAGGCATGCTGTTAACGACGTGCGCACTAAGCTGATATTTTAAACTAAAAATTTAGTCAGGTATGATTAGTTATTCTTTGACATATATACATATATACATATATACATAAACAATTTGCTTTAGCTAGCAATTCATCAACAACATTCAAAGCTCTTTCATATGTAAGAGGTAATTCATTAAACAGTAGTATGTCGTAAGAAGTATAACGTATAGAATGTTCGGAATGTTTATGTTATCTTTGGCAGATTATATTCATTACATTGAGAATTTCACAGGAATCACTACTGTAGTCCTTATTCTTTGTATTTTTTAAAATGTTCTACTACAAAATATTTTCGCCGCCACAACAAAAGGTTTGTTGCTGCAAAGAAATTTTTTTTTAATTTCAGCCTTTGCCGCAAAGAAGATTTTTTTTCCATAGTTGCAATATTGGTAACGAAAATTGTGTAACTGTTAGGATATATTTTTTATAACTCTTTATGGTGATGTTAAATATTGTATTATTTACGCAAGATTTATGGTTGGAACATTTATTATACTTTCTATAAAGAAACAGATATTATTTTCGAAGAAAACTATTTAAAGAAAAATTTTAAATAACACCAAAAGTAATATTTTCAAGTTGTTCTATGGTATGAGACAATATGTCCCTACAGCAAGTTAAATACACTCACAGAAAAGTATGTATCTGTTGAAAAGATAATTTTTATTGTGTGGCGCAACAGTATTGTTTTGTATTCTCACTGAAAATCTGTATGTACAAAAATTAAGCGGAAGACATTTTCAGTAACCTTGCTGTGGGTCGCTATGTTATCACATATCTGACATTGGGAAGACCCGGTCTTCGTATCTCTTCACACAGCAGGACTGATAAGCTGGGGGCACAGGTCGAGGCACTGCTTGTTGATGATATAGTGGGAATGTCCGAGTTGTGCCTACCTCTAGTAATACAAGACAAACACGAGACGTGGTAATACACACGCTCATCCATGCCCAGCCTCACACCACCTCGTCAACCAATCTCCCCTCGACTTACCCCTGCACAGTCATCACGCGAGCACAGACGTCGCCCTGGCCTAGTGACACGTAATGAGCTGGCAGCACGTAATTTGCAGCGGTACAGGAGGTCGAGGGTACGTTCTGGGTACGTGTAGATGAGAGGACTGAGGGGAAGAGGGAGGGGGTTGAAACGAGATGAACCCACGGTAGTCCGTATTAGCTCCGTGTAGGCATGTTGGGTGTGATGTCTTCCCTGGGTGTCGCATTTTCCTCGTCGACCTCCGTGTGGGTGACGTCATGTTGCAGATGTTCCTCTGCTATGAGTGTATGTGCGGTTGTCGTGGCTCGTATCTGGCGATCCTCTAATCAAACACATTTCAAAGTCCTGTTTAATTCACTGTCAGTCCTTGCATCTTGCATTGTTAATTGAATGTTATACAGAAAGAGACTATCCTACACTTGATAAAGTCGAACATAAATCATTGTTACAACAACAATTTTTGTTACTTTTGTTAATTAATACAGTCACATTTTCAAATCCCTACAGTTGTTTAACTTTCTGTGCTTAGTTACTGAAGGTTGGTGTATAATAATTTAGGAGCTGGTTTTTTGTTGGTTCCTTACGGTTGTGACTTAGATATCTTCTGCATAGCACCATTTATACACACAATCGTACCAGTAATTACAGTAGGCTTTAAGCAGTCTTTGTGTTATTGGTTGAACAGGTGATGCACATTTGGCACTCCGATTTCATCCAGTGTGAATCTGCTAATTGATATGTCAGAGTTAGGACATAGGTTTACTGCTCCGTACAAACATATGTAGCCGTGAAATCTAAGTCACAGTCGAAGTATTGAAATTTAGTAACCGAAACTAAGAGCTTCAATAATTTTACACGGTTAATAACCGTGTTTAACTTGAGTACAGTCTTATGCTTTGGTTATAATATTTCTTCCATGACCCAAATATGCAGCAGTTTAAAGTTTGTAGTCTAACAGGTTTCACATTAAAAAAAAAATGTGTCCATATTTTGCCAAACTTGTGAGAGCATGTGACACTACATGGTTTGAAAAGATTTATTTTTATACAGCCATATTACAAATTTATTACATCTCAAACCGTCTGAAGTGGAAAAACTAACTAGGAAC
Source organism: Medauroidea extradentata (assembly GCA_003012365.1). NCBI lineage: Eukaryota > Metazoa > Arthropoda > Insecta > Phasmatodea > Phasmatidae > Medauroidea > Medauroidea extradentata. The sequence goes on along the minus strand of PNEQ01127544.1, from coordinate 81,278 downwards.
AACAAATTATAATAAATTATATAAAACACCCGAACGTAAACAAAACTAAAACTATAAATGTCAACCAAATAATCAATTAAAACCTTTCTCAAAAACACATTATCAAGTTTTAGTAAGATATTTCTGCTGTAGAAATACAAATATCCAAACCAGCCAGTCATAATTAAGGCCAAATAGCAAGACTGCAAGGAGCTTGTTGAATTTGATTTAAAAATTTTAAAATATCAAATGCTGCCATATTTCGGAAACTTTTTTTGGTAGAGAAACAATGTTGAAGGCGTTAAAATATCATCACTAAATATGTGGATAACCTTAAGTTGTATCCTTTGTAACCTTGTTGAAGGAAGTTGTTCACACCCTAATTATATTAAATATTAAATTATTTTACATGCAATAATCTTGCAAAATAAGTAACATAAATTATCATTAGCCTAAATTTTTACTCTCACCCTTTTGGAAAAAATATGCTACTTGATCTTATCCACAGAGAAGTTATTCAGCCTAGCAGGTAGGCAACCACGTATCACTAAATGTTTTACCGCAGTGGAACGAGTTACGCAACTCTGTGCTTGATATAATTATAGTGAGTAGCACATACAACTCTTCTGTGCTACTGTGTCGATATTACGAAAATAAATTAGGTAATGAGACGACAAACATATTCGTTTCTTACCACTTCGCATTTTAATGAGTAACTCTACAACAATGGTTCACTATTATGGTATGTATATCATTGCAACACTTAACTCGACGTATGAAATACTAATGTAACATTTAGAAAACAACAGGTGTGTTTTGAATATGTTCCAAAGGCAGCGATTACCCAAGTGAAATAGTATCCTCCTATTTGAATGGTACAGTTACAATTTTGTCTAGAGAAGATACTTACACCATTTTATTTCAGTTTCTTACGTACACATCGGCAGTTCAGCTGCGTAATATTATGACACCGTGCGTGTGATTTGATAGTAGAACCCCCCCCCCCCCCCGAGACAAGTGAGAGAACATCCAATCATTGAACATGGATAGGGCACGGTAGTTTTCGCGAAAATATTTTTGCAGCACTTTGTTTCAGAGCCTTACGTGCGCACCTGCATCGCTGATATTTGGTCAGTGATTGGATGCCGTAACACCCAGCGTGTGGAGGTCAAACCCGCAAATCACAGACGTGATATGTCGCAGTTATCCGTGTACTGATTTGTACAGTCAAATGTTACGACTCTGCACGAAAACACTCTGCCAATAATCATGAAGTTGAGCTGCAGGTGCGCACGTAAGACACTGAAACAAAGTGGGGCAAAAATCCCTTCACCAATAATTCCCGTCCCTAGTGATTCGTTTGGGACCCTGTTTTTCGCGAAAAAAATTTTGCCCCAGTTTGTTGCAGTGTCTTACTTTTACATCTCCAATTCTGCTGAATAGTTATTGGCAGTTTGAATTTGTGGATTAACATCTTTCATTTGACTGTGGCAACCAGAATAAGGTTACTAGGTTACTTTAACACCACACGTCTGTGATTAATCGGAGGAATCCCAGGACTCGTGGCGGTGAAAATATCCAATCACTAGAGCCGCGATTTTATGGCGAAAAAGATTGTTGCAACATTTGGCTTAGATGCGTCATGTGCACACCTGCAGCTCTGCTTCATCGTCTGAGGTTGGATGATCTTGCTCTTACTTGCCTTGGCAAATTATAGACGTACAGACTCACAATAATCTTATCCTGATTGGTGCAGTCAAATGAGAAACGTGTCTGAACAAAGACACGCTGCCAATAACCTTGAAACAGAACTGCCGATGTGCACGTGAGTCACTGAAACAAAGTGGGGCAAAAATTTTTTCGCTACAAAATCGTGGCCCTACCAATCACTGGCCATGAAGCAGAACTGAAGATGTGCATGTAAACCACTAAACAAAGTGGGGCAAAATTCTTTTCGCGAAAAACAGGGGTTGCTAGTGATTGGATGTTTATAACTATCGGCGTCTCGGGGTCATACACACAAATCACGGACGTGAAGTATCGAAATAACATTGCTCTGGTTGGAGCAATCAAATGAGCCACGCCTCTGCCCTACTATATTCTGCCAATAACCACGAACCAGAGTTGCAGGTGTGTAGGGCCTACGTGAGGCATTGAAACATGTTGTTGCAAAATTCTTTTCACCCAAAATATCTTTCTTTAAACATGAAGCACAGCTTCAGAAGTGCACATACGCCATTGAAACCACACGGTACAAAATTCCTTCTGTCAAAGGATCCTAGCTCTGTTTATTGGATTAATTTATAATTTATTGGATTAATACCCGCACTAAAGGTTTGCTTGTCTCTTGCAGTCAATGCCGTGTTGATAAGACTGATTCAAAACAAGGTAAATTCATATCTCATGAATTCTACCTATAAACTGCGTTTATAATTAGATCATATAAAGAAAACACGCCCTGGATTAATGTTACCCTTAAAAATCTTATGCGAAGTAAGTCCACGTCACGCAGCCTAGGAAAGGTTTTGAGAGAGTGGTGTAGCGAACACGAAATGGTACCTACTGCGCAGCTACCCGCCCCTCATTTACCCTCCCAGCCAGTAAGTAAGAGGGGAAATGACGGAGCCCTGAGTGTGCCATTAGCAGCTACAACCAATCAGCAAATGCGCTCACCTCTGCTAGTTAGGGGCAGGAGGAGAAGGAAACTTCTCCTCTGCGCGTCGCCAGGACCTTTCCTAGCTCGTGTGACCTGTACCGGATGATTTTTGCCCATATGTAAGAGGGCTTGAACGTTAATGTCACATCAGCCTATGAGTGCATTGTGCAGTGGAGCCTAGACTTAAAGCATCTAATTAAAATTGAGAGAATGTTAATCCCATCTCAATAATTCATAATTCTTAACCACGTGTTTAATGTCTAAACAGTTTTGGAATGCTGTGTATAAATGTTATGTTCATTATTTTTTAAGATATAGAATAAAATCTAGAATAAGTTCATAACACGGAAAAAATCAGTTGGTTCAATGTCGAACAGTCTAAACGGCAGAGCAGTATGTACATTCGAGCATTTAGTGATATGTTCATGGAGTGCTACACATTAACGGCTGGTTTTACTTCAGACTATGTAACACGATCGGGTCCTTGTTTTACTTAAAAGTTTACTATCCGTCCGGAATATTTAACCAATTATGAGATAAAACATAGTCTAGTTACTAGGGATCCCTGGTTCTGTGGGAATATTTTTGAACTGCTCTGTTTCAATTGAATTACGTGCACATATGCAACTCTGCATCATGGCTAGTGATTGGCTGTTTTAACTCTCAGAGTCTTTGGCTTATGCTCGCAAATCACAGACGTGTGGTGTCGCTGTAATACATTTCCAAATGGCACTGTCAAATAAGAAGGTGCCTCTGTTTTCCGCGAAAAGAATTTTGACACAATTTTTTTCAGTTTCTTAGCTGTACATCTGCAATCCAGCTTCATGGTTATTAGCAGTGTGACTGTGTGAAGAGACGTACTTAATTTGACTGAGCCAGTTACAATAACGTTCCTGGACCACCACACGTCTGTGATTGGTCGGTAGAATCCCAAGGCTCGTGAGAGTTCAAATATCCAATCACCGGCCACGAAGCAGAACTACAGATGTGCACGTAAGACACTGAAACAAAGTGGGACTAAATTATTTTCGCGAAGAACAGGGGTGCCTACAATTAACTGATGCCTATATACAAATACATACTGCCAATAACCACGAATAAACTTCAGATAGGAACGTAAGACATTGAAACCAAACGGTGTAAAAATAATTTCCCGAAAATCACGGGTACCTTCTAATTACGTAGTAAACAAAACACTCACATATCCAAGGTCGCGAAGATTTTTAGTCACGACTTACATGGCAATGTTTAACCACCCCTGACAGATGACTGGTCCGTTTTCTGCGGATGACAAAGCTGGAACTATTACGCTAGGATATATCCGCTAGTCGGAAGATTGAGGAGCACGGCTAGTATGTGGTAATATTGTGTGTGTTCTTCGTTCACGACCCAGGCAGTTCCCATCTACTGTAGCTTTTATGAGGTCCACATATAGCCCACCCTGCACCTCCCTCCACCCACCACCCCACCTAACACGGCAGGCCTTTTCAGTGGCCAGATTATCGGTGAGAAGAGCGCCTGTCATGACTCTGCCTCTCTCGTGATAGGCCCTTTTGTGCTGCTTCACTGCTGGGAAGTGCACAGGCTGCTTGGGGGGAGGGAGGGGACATAGTTGTGCTCCGTCGAACACGACTCCGCCCCTTTATCAGCCCGCCTCGCACGTTAACCGTTAAAAAACTTATCCTGCAAACTTCCCCTTTAAAAGCTTGATCGACACTCGTCCAAGCAGCTTGAGTTTATGTGCTGCAGGTAAACCTTTTAAGTCTACGATCCCCTGCTGTGTGCTTGAAAGATTCGTGAAGTGCGCGCGAGAAATATCAATCTTCATACTGCAAAATGTAGTGCGAGATAATGGACCGATAAAAATATTACAACTGCATTTCTAAACTATGGAGAACCTTAATATAACTAGCAAAATTTTCAAAAGGAATTTTTTATGGGTACTAGAGGAAATAAATACATAGGAAATGCATTTTATTAGAAATATTTACAATCACTTGCTAACAATGAGAACGTAATTTCTTTGTAAATAAAATTTCAAAGATAATGTGAAGACCACTTTGATTTGTGTACATTGATGTTCAGTGTATAAGTTTACAATGTGTTTAAAACTACCCCGAACGAAATATAAAACTATAAAATAAACGAAAACAGGAAAATATTTATATTGTAAGAATAATTTTTTTATTTTATAACTTGTTTTCTTCGAGAAAATTACAAAACTTGATTTCTTGCACTATGGGAAAAGATACTTTGACATGCATAATTATTAAATTTCAGTTTATATGCTAAAGCAATTTCAAAACCAGGCAGAATTTTCTATTAACTTAAATATGCAATAAAATACATTTCAAAAAATTATTTTCTGTTATCTTTATTTAATTGTACGATGTACGTTATACTCATTACCGTAGAAACTATTCAACATTTAATTGAAATTTAGAAACATTTCTAATAATCCCTTCGGATTCGACTATCACAGAAAAGAAATAGTTTCATATAAGGAATGGAACCAGCTGGTACAATTATCTGTTCGTACGAATTTTTGTTGTACACAATCACAATTTATGTAACATATTCTTCTTTAGAGTTACGTGTTGGCAATAATTAACAGGGTAAATTTACATCAAAGGTACCAACACGACGTTTTGCGTCTGTATGCCTACTTATTCTGCGGTGACGCTGCAGATGCGAAAAAAGGGGGTGGGGGTGGAAAGTGAGTGAACTGTGGTTCATTGTCGGGACTACTATCGAGATGAGAATTGTTTAGATCGATGGAGAATGTTTCTCTGATATTTATGTAGGAAATGAGAGTTGATTGTACAATTTATTAATAAACCTACTGCACTTAAAACAAAATGATTTAAAGATGGTTCTTTGTACATAACAATTCATTATAACGAGATGATGTTTTGAAGGTAGGTCATTCCTAATTCTGATTTATTAAGAAACGTATTTTATTTAAAAAGAGATTTTTAAAGCTATTTCTTGTTCCTTTATTGCAACACGTTTTTAATAAAGAACCTAATTGGTTTTGTCTGAAAAAAATACTGAAGGCGTAGCGATTAAATGCATTTTGTATACGTTAGACTTTTTTCCGTTGGTTATGTTGCAAATAAATATGATGGTTTCAATAGAGTTTTTTCTTTTAATAAGTTAGGATATTTACCGCAAAAACAACTGGAATACACCAAAGAAACTTGTAGCAGTACGTATATCGGCTCAATAATTTTCTGCATGAGAGAAACAACCAATTAATATGTTCATTGTATTTTATTTGCTGAGATACCCTAAATGCATTCGTATTAAATTGTAAAATTGGTAACATTTTAAACGTTTTAAACAATTCAAATTATGTAGGATTTTTAATAAACACATTAAACTGCATACAGATAAACATTTATTACACAGTTCTTACCTCAACTAAGCAGCAGATCTGAGAATTTCTTTGGGTACAGTTTAGAAACTGCGCCATTAATGACTTTCGAGTAACCTAATTTAGAGAGGTCTCAACGAGACGTTTGTACTCATATAAATTCATTGGAAAATTTGAGAGAGTGTCAACGATCAAATCTAGAGAAAACTTCTTTAGTCTAAACCACACAGTATTTCGCAATGTACAGCCACAAATATTTTTAGTATTTTTTTTGTTTTTCATTCTCGGTCGTTTTCATCGATGTTTTGTCCTCCAGTAGTGACGGAATTGGACTATGTGTCAAAACATCATACTATTTACGAAAGCAATTGATATATGCGTGTATATATATATATATATATATATATATATATATATATATATATATATGCACACACAATAATATACATGTATGTAATGACACCGATTAAACAAATTAACTGAAAGCACATAATACATTAAGAAATTAGGTAATTTAAAAGTAAATGTCCCGGTAAGATAAGTGATCTACAGTTATATTAATTTAATTATAAAACACATGTTGCTTTATTTAAACAAGTTTTATATTTCCTAGCAGTATCTGAAATACCGAAATTTTCCACATCTCACCCACTCATAAATATACTTGGGAACACAGGTGTCATAATTTGAAAAGGTTTTCTGGAGTTTTGAAATAAGCGGTATCGTCTGTTTCAAGGACTTTGTCAATTTTCTGCAGAAATGTAAGTGTAGTTAGTTGTACACCCAGTGTGTGGACAGTGTATACATGTTTGGTCCACAGTGAGAATAATGGAAGTTGCTGGATGAGTAGGAACGGCCTCGCTGCACGGACTCTGTGTACATTTTATGTAACATTTGGTCTACAGGAAGGTCAGTTTTAGGCTTGCTAACATACATATGATTTTATGAACTTTTATTCCTGTACTTCTAACGCAATGAAGAGTATACCTTGCTAAAAACTATTTTTTTTACAAATAAATACAACGTATATTTTCCATAAATGTCTAAACAAATATTACGTGTAAACATTCGCTTTGGAAATCTTCCCAGGATTTCCATTTGCAGTCAAAATAAACCTAATTTTATGGCTACTTGAGCTTTACGTCTAGACATTATATACGTGCAGTCTAATAGTTTATAACTCTCACAAGTTTTAACAAGAAATGATAACTGTGGAATAAGAAACAATATTGATCGTTATAAATGCACCTTGATAAATACACAAAAAAATTATTGATACTAAACATTGCAGAAACACGCATGGTTTGAGTTAAATAACTATATTTGTGTTTTTCGAAGCTATATATATATATATATTTATGTATATATTTAAATAAATTTTGCAATTGAAAATAATTTGTGTAACTTAAAAAAACATTCTAATTATTTTTTATAATCCAAAAAATTAGTTTTTCATCATCAGTATCATTATCAAAAAAATATAAACCATTGACTTCAACAGAAAATATATTCCTATAACGGCAAAGTGTTTCAAACGAGAGGAGAGTAACAGATTTGAGTGAACAATCAATTAATACACATATATTGTTTTTTTTTTAAAGAGACGAGACATACAAATTTTTCAAAAGATAGTTATATTTTACTTAATTTACGAAACAAAGAATTCATGTCAACTATCTGTAGATATCCTGACAAGAATAAAAATGCAAAGACATAATCACAGAAAGGCAGTTAAGCTACAATGTTAGGTGACAAAATAACTGTACCGAATCTTTGAAAATTTGAGTTATATGAACCTCACGTTTGCCTGAGAGGATTCGTGAATTAAGGTCAATTATATATGGTACAAAACATTCCTAATCGCCTTTAAACGTGCAAGACTCAACTAATATTAGTAATTTCCTTCAAGGACTTCTCTTGAGCATTGCTTAACTAAGGCAGGGACTCAACGACTCGATGGACGTTATTAATACCTCTGGAAGCACACGCAATAATTTGCTGAGAACGTACGATCAATAGTTGACCAGCGCGTTATCGTTAATGGTCGTTACCAGGCTGCTATGTTAGAAAGCATTCATATCTGACGTCTTCTTGTGGTACACAGCTCCCTGTGTACCTTTAATCGTTCATTAGCCCTGAATTGTATTGTATTTCTTTGTGTATTATTTTTATCATCAAATGTATTATATGATGTATAATCTATTGTATTTATTTACCTATTTTATAATGCTAGCTATTATTTCTTCTTTATTTGTTAAAAATACAACAATATTATATTAGACACAAAAAAAATTTAACTGACCTTGGAACTTAACTCTGTACGCGTAAAAACAAGAAATTCAACGATATTGTTTTTTTCCTGTACATTCTTTACGGCCCTTTATTTTCTCAATACGTAAGAGTAAACTTGCATCAAACTTAATAATTATACTTATTTAAAGCCGTGATATTCATTTAATTATATTTTACATCCTTTCCTTCCACTCGGAGTTTGACAGATGCAATTTAAAATACTACAATTAATTGACTTATGGATTACTCAGTATTGAATAAATTATAATTGAACTACCGAAGGATAAAATAAAAGAATTATTTGGGACGCAAAACTAGAAAAAAAAATCTCTCACTATTTATTAAATCTTAAGTCGAGCACAGGAACCTTAAGTGTAAAAAATTGGGTTATATTAATAAAAATTTAATATTTCTATGAAATATCATTGTCAGTAGTTCCCCCTGAACCCTTAAGTTATTACAAGAACTATAAAATTCTTCATAAAGTGAAAATCATTATCATAAGACGGCGACTTGGAACGCAATGTAGTGTGAAGAATAAGTATATATATATATATGTGTGTGTGTGTGTGTATATATATATATATATATAGAAACTACGAATTCAATCCTCTTGCAATGTGCTAATGAAAATAGTATTAAAATCAAAAGGTTGTGTAATATCATCGTCAACATGCCACGCACAATGAAAAGGCAATATCAAAGTTCTATTGCAAAGAAAATAATATTCAGACAACCATATCTCAAAATAAACTGACCGGATATATGTAAATATCATATACAGCTCATAGTTAATTTGAATATGTGATTTTTAACGTATAATATAACGTAAATGTTGTAAAGTAACTTAAGATGAAAGTTTGGGCGGAAATGTTGCACGCTAGTTCAGTGCTTCATGCGTAGATGCGATGCGGTATACGATACACGTGTCTGTATCGCACTTTTTAAAGAGAAATAGTTTTGGTAATCGCTAAAGTGCGAGTTCTTGTGCCGTGTTGAAGGGCAATATGATATTAGCGCGAGGCAGCGATAGACTGAGTGGGTGACTACGTCTCCGCGACCCTCATTCGCTCTTACCAGTTTACTAGATTCTGTGTGGTGCTGTTAGGTCATATGAACACTGTTGCCTTTCCGTGCTGTAAATATTGTCTCAAGCACATCTCCAGAATGCTACACAAGTAATGTTATTTATAAATATACATGATGTTTCTTAAATAGGGGAACAAACTCCGCTTGCGTGTTCCTCACGAAAAACTATGACAAAAAAATATTTTCCACTTTTCACCTAAACGCAATGTTAAGGGAGTAATGGGCCTCTGAACATCGAATTTTAAAACAGTATTTTCCCAAAATATCGGAAACTAATTGACATAACACTACAATACTTTAAGCATTGCTTAATACTATTGGGATCTGCAAATCAACAGCGAATGTTGGTTGATACCTTCCGCCCTTATGAAAATAGCATGTAACTTTTTTACCATCCGGATTTTCGAACATCTGAAGATTGTTTATTGAGTAATGTTACCTGTCTATTAAAAAAGGTCCTTTTGTTGCAATAGTCTAGGACTCATAGTTTTCTTTCAAATCGCAAATGAAGCTACAGCGATAGAGTTCCCGAAACAATAGTATCGTGAGTTAGAAACATGCAGGTAACGTTGAATGTGCACCATCAACAATTCAAGGAGCACAACAAAATAAACACATGAACGCACTATTGCCTATGCTGTATGCTGTGTATCTTAGGTGCAAAACATAGGACTTAAGAGCATTCTTAAATGACGATATGCAATAAAAAGGTGGGTTTGGATGGAAACCCATCACACGAAAAGGATAATAGGTAGAAACTTCACTGAAACCTTTAAAACGCAAATATCCAAATGTTGTGTTTTATTCCACAAAATGAATGTTACAGTGCAAGTGTACCAGAAAGCCATCTTGTTTTTTTGTACATGACACCGTATTCGAGAAAGAAAAAGTAATGTGTTTTTGTTCAAAAAATTCTGGTCCTGTAGATACCAACAAATATCATTTACTAGTAAAGGGAATTAATTGTAGGGCTAAAACTTCGGCATTAATTTTTGTTTGTCATGTTTGGCACAATTCCCGATCCACGAAGAGTAACCTAAAAATATTATGCACTTATTTGTTTTCTAATGTACGGATGAGGTGTCGTAATTTTGTATAATACGTAATTTTCATATGGTTTGTGTAATTGACACAGGCATACAGACTGTATGATGTGAAATACTAAATAATACCTAATTTTGGAAAATCAAGGGTTGCAAAACCTATGTTGCTAAATGTACTGGTAGTCCATAAGCATTTATGTATGTGGCAATCAATAAGAAGCACATACAAATTACCGTACAAGACTTCTTTTTACTCGTCCTGCCCTCATGGGGGTAGCTCGAAAAGGTTAGCACCTAATGTAAGGTATTTCATCAGTAAGGTTACATGTTTATTCCTTGGCATGTCTGTGACACACGGCACAGTCATCAAAGCTTGATACAATGCTGCTAAGTGATGTAGGCAAACATTACATGAAATGTTCAAAATGATCACCCCGCGAATCTGCACATACACGAACACGTTTCATCATGAATCTGCGAACACGTCCAAAATGCCTGGTTGACCACGAACCGTTTCACACGCTTCAAAATTTGAAAACAAAAAAGTGCATAACTTTGTTAGATATTTATTTGCGGATCGGAAACTGTGGTATACATGGAAAAACAATTAATGCCTGAAGTTTTCATATTACAATTAATGCTCTTTACCAGTAAATTATAATTGTTGGTGTCTACAGAATCAGAACTTTTTTAAACAAAAAACACAACACATTAATTTTTCTTTCTCGAATAAAGTGTAATGTACAAATTACAAGATGGCTTTCTGGTAAACTTGCACTGTAAAATTAATTTTGTGGAATAAAACACAGCATTTGGATATTTGCGTTTTAAAGGTTTCAGTGAAGTTTCTACCTATTATCCCTTTTCGTGTGATGGGTTTCCATCCAAACCCACCTTTTTATTGCATATCGTCATTTAAGAATGCTCTTAAGTCTTGTGTTTTGGACCTAAGATACACAGCATACAGCATAGGCAATAGTGCGTTCATGTGTTTATTTTGTTGTGTTCCTTGAATTGTTGATGGCGCACATTCAACGTTACCTGCATGTTTCTAACTTACGATGCTATTGTTTGGGAACTGTATCGCTGTAGCTTCATTTGTGATTTGAAAGAAAACTATGAGTCCTAGACTATTGCAACAAGAGGACCTTTTTTTGTTAGACAGGTAACATTACTCAATAAACCATCTTCATATGTTTGAAAATACGGACGGTAAAAAAGTAATATGCAATTAGAGGGTAGCCACCCCTGCTATTTTCATAAGTGTGGAAGGTTTCAACAAACATTCGCTGTTGTATTTTTATGTCAATTAGTTTCCGATATTTTGGGAAAATACTGCTTTAAAATTCGATGTTCAGAGGCCCATTACTGCCTTAATATTGCGTTTAGGTGAAAAGTGCAAAATAAATATATTTTCGATATAGTTTTTCGTGAGGAACACGTATGCGGAATTTGTCCCCCTATTTAAGAAACATCCTGCATGTATATGCGTATATATATATATATATATATATATATATATATATATATATATACACACACACACACATACTATAGCGTATTTCAGAATAGGATACATAATGAAACATTTTTAAATTACAGAATATATCAGAGAATATAATAAAAATTCATCATCTCTATTAAGAGAACTTCTCCCTAGAGAATAGACATGTTGTAGCGTATCACGTGTTTTCTTTTCTACGCGAAACCACTTAACTTATTCATATCGGGTTAACTATCTAAGAAAACACACTTTAAACTACGCTTATGAAATGTAAAAAAATTCAGCGCACTGTTCAGAAACATAATTTTCAATCCTATCAATATGTCTAAACACGGTTTTATTTAGACGGCTGTAACACCGAAAATGACGTTTCAATTCGTAAAACACAAAACTTGAAAAATTCGTTGACCTATACTACGAACTATGAAAAATATAATTTTGAAGTCACCGCTTAAAGTCACTTCGGAAATAGTCTACAACAAGAACTGTGCACGTCAATTTGGCACGCTGTGAATTGAGGCGATATATACGCTTCGGATTAAAGCTTGGTACTGTGGCTCTTATCGCTATGCTCTTCCCACGCGTCTAACGCGGAAATTTTACACCGTTTCACACTCCTCGTAAGACATCTATTTTAGGTATTGAACTTGAGACGGGAAATGTCTGGTAATTTTCCAGTATAATACACAAGCTACGTAGGAGTTTCTGCTTATAAAAGGTATTTTTTAAGATGTTAAGAGTTGTTTTCAGCGGCTAAGCTTGATAACTACGGAACACTTACCTCTCTTACCCAACAATAACATTTCCACAACCATTTATGTGGTAAGTGGGCGAGTTATAAGGTTCTTAGTACTAGCATTCTCACGTCAACATCTGACTTGCTGCAGAAGCGAGCGACATGAAGATGCCTGGGGCAAACTTCGCCTTCTAGAAACAGTTCGCAGGTACTTTGCATAATCTAGTTCTGCCCTCTGCACTTTGTAGTCGCAAATTCCCCGTCAAGGTCTGCTAAGAGCTCTTCCTCGCGAGAAGAGATCACTCGCATTGTAGAACAGCAGCTAATGTTCCCCTCGATACGAGGTAAGTCACTACCTTCGCGAGAACTTGAGCTGAATGGATTATTTGGTCAATGGTTTTACTGGCCTGCGTCTGGAAGAACCTTTTAAAAATCTCGTAATATTTATTTCCTTAATGAAATTTCTCTATGTTGAACTCTATAACTGGACGTATATACACCAGTCATTATTTTACTGATGGAAATACTTTATTTGGTTAAATGAACTGTAGCAATTATGGCCTGTGTTAACGTCGGGGGTTTGTAAACGAATTTATAAATTAAAGACGATTATGTTTGCATATGATTATTTTTAAGATAAACTTTGAAACAGTAAGTGCAATAAACACTGAACACCAAAAACATTATCAGGGGAAATATGTTTCGCAGTATTCGGCTTGTGCACGTCACTCAACTCGTTTGTGCCATCCCAACATCTGTTAAAGACAATGGCTGAATCTTGTGATCTTCGTACTTTCATTACCACTTTAGTATGTACATTAGAGAAAGACATGACTTTATTGATTTAACCGTATACTGTGAAGCATTTCCTCTCCATGTTTAGGGTTATCTCAAATTTTCTTCTAATTTTACTGCCATAGGTGATTTTCATTTATTTATATTCATACAAGTGGTACAACATGAGAATTAATTTAGGTTTTTATTTTAAAATTTATTACTTAGTTATTTTAATTCTAATTATGCTATTAATGTGTTACTTCCACCGATTCATGTAAACACTATTTTTTTGTAACAGTCATTGCTCACATTTGACATTCACTAAGAATGTATCATCGTATTAAGTTTATCTTAAAAACCAGTTATGCACTTAATTTTTATTTTTTTCTTATCCTTTAATTGGCATTAATCCAGCAACTGATGTTATGCACACTTTGCTGATACAGAGACCGTAGTACAATGTTAAGAAATTGTAACTGTACCAAACAAGCGTAAAGAAACGCATATAATATAGTACGTTATTAATTACTTTTAGGAAAAATTATACTAAGCTGTAGCAAATATCTATTGTGTTTTTGTTTCGTCTCATCGTTGTGTCGCATGTAAACTTCGTTTTATGGTTTTTATTTGTTATTTGTTTGTTCCTTGCTTAATTTTACCCGACTCCATTTTTTTTTTGCACTTTCTCGTAATGAATGTATCCCGTTGACTGAAGCATACCTGCTTATTTATGTTCTTCTATTATTTGTTTATTTTTCTTTCATAGTCATTCATTTCGCAACAGAATATGTCCAAGCAACTAAATCCAGTCGTGAACTCCCATTGCACGGTTCTTTCAAAGATCAGCAAATATATTGTAAATGGTTGCAAATTATTTCTTCCTGAGCAATGGAAACTACCCTTCTACTGCACAAATGTCTCCTAAAACAGTACGCATCAAGTTAGTAATACCAATTTATAAACTATAAAAATTATTTGGAAATATTTGCACCACCAAAATTTGAGTGCTAAGAAAATTTAAGAAAGTGGATAAGCTAAATTTTTTTTTCATGCGTAAGTTATAGCTTTTTAAAACTCTTTACTAAACAGTCACATGTATACAGAGGTTGTAAATTGCTCTGTTTACAAACTTATGTAAGCTTAGTGTCTTATACTGTGTATAAATGAAATATTTACATTAATATTTAGGAAGGTTTTTTTACAAGGCAGGTAGGCAGACAAGTTTTTGTGGCCTGTCATGATGCATCATTGACACAACCGGATTTATTATTTTGCGAAGAGTACGATAAACTAATCTTGGAATACGTTGTTAAACATCGGTATATATTTCATCAAATAATACTTGCCGTCCATAAACTAGAGTACTTAAAACTGTACCTGGTAGTATAATTATGATTTATATAGTATTTTTAATCAAAACAACATATCAATACACAAGCATTGGACTGGTACATTATTTTGACACTTACATATATTAAGTTGTTATGTAAAATGTTTCGTGGCACGATAGATATGGTACTTAATATATGTTTTTAAAATAAGGTAACTTCAATCAGTTTAGACGGTTGAACTGTGCATTATTTTCCAATACGTTTACACGCATGTGTGCGGTTTATAACTGCACACAGTCTAGAATTCATTCAAAATATTGTGATAAAATGATTTGCGGTCTTAGCTTCAATGTAAGAAAAAAAACACGGGCTATGTCCATACAACTGGTAACAGTTAAAATTATATAACGTTCTACATTACAATACATTTTAACCATCGTAATACCAACATGGTTTTGGCACATTAACGTCCCTCAAATTGGGCAGTATTACGATTAAAAGAGTGTAAAAATTACAGTTCCTAGTAGAGAACGAGTGTTCGAATTTCTCCTGCAAGGAAATATTTATACATTGCTGTGCGAGGTAGTTTTTTCTTGTTATATAACATTTCATAGCACTTGTCATGTAAATTTTGCTTACTTGTAAGTGTAGCTTGTTTCCCTTATAAATAAGGAAATGAATACTTAAAACTCTCCACAGTGTGGAAAGTGATATGCAGGAGGCAGAATATTTTTGACGTTATTTTACTTGATGGTAGACGCAAGAAACAGAGTGTCGACGAGGATGTCGGTGTTAAAGATAGAATGATAGCTGAAAAGGAGCGAGGGAAAGATACACAGAAAGCGAGTGAGGAAATGTGTGTGCAGTAAAAGAAGCCTCAGTGGTACCAACAAACCGCCAGGCGGCAGAGTTTGTTTTCCTTAACACGGTGTAGACATGTCAACCCCTGCTACCTCAAACATATCTCTCCATTTTTTTTTTTTTTTTTTGGCTTCCCTCGGGACACGTCGGTGACGTGAAAAGGTAAAATGACAGGTTTTTTAAAGAAAAATGAACTGCACCACAAAACTTAAAAATTTATATGTGGTTTTACAGGGTTTATACATGCGCATTTAATGGCCTTATTTTGTCGCAGCACGTTATGTTTTCTTTGCTCAGGAACGTGTCTGCTTGATGCCTTACATAAATATTTTATCGTCAAATGTTAAAAATAACATTTTCCATTTTGGTCAGCTGAACTTTTTATTATCACACGATTCGCATAAATTCCTGAGTAAATTATTTATTATAGCTTGAATATGCTGATCATACATTAGAATTGATAAGTAAAGCTGTTTGGGTCCAGTAGTTGTAATTTAGTAAGCCTGTCATGAAACTTAACATATTAATATTTTATTTAAATCTTCTTATTGTCCGAAGAAAACAATTTTACTGCTACAACATAGATAAACTAACCGAAGTTTTAGAAACGGAAGTTGCAAGTATTGCAATTCACTCGTGTGATTCTGGTTCGAAAGTATGTGTTAGATATTATGATGTATTATTATCTGTGCCTTTCATATCACAACCTAATTTTAAATTAATTTTTTTCTTCACCAAAACAGTTTGAGATTTTTAATGTAATAATTCGTAACATTGCTAGAAAAGAATATTTCTATTTTTATATATGTTTATGATTTTTAATAATACTTCCGTATATATGCATAATTACGCTTTAGTTCTATCTGATGAGTACATTCATAACAAATAATTTATAATGCTTGACTTATTTTGAACTAATCTTTCGGGATAAATATAAGTGTGCTTAAAAATATTTATGTATTTTAATGTATTTCTGTCCATTCGTTTTAATGTAGGTATTCGTATTCCCAGCAGTTCAGAAAAACTTTTTTAACGTTTTAACTACACAGATGACAAATTAATTTCTTTATATTCTGCCACAAATTACGTTTCAATGTTTCTTTAACATAAAATCTATTAATAATGAAATTTTCTAAGCGTTATAAACGCATGTTATTAATAATACATACAATACTAAGTGCCGCATTAAATTATATTCAGAAAGAAAACTTATGAAATAGGGACGAAAAGAACATATTTATATTTTACATTAATTGTATTTAATGGTTAATACATTGTTCAAATTCCAAACAAAAAATATATTTCATATAGAGTAACACGATAATGCACTTTGTATATAAGTACATTCATAAAATAATTTAACCAAGAAAAATGATAAAAAAATATATATAATATTGTCTAAGTTTCAACGATACACGAGCGTTAATCTTTCCAAACCAGCACATGTGGGAAAGTCGACGGCGTGACTTTAGCACCACATTTTAGGTTGAAAACTTTTAATTTCAATTAAAAAATGCTGGTAGGGCGGTTGGGGGGGGGGGGGGGTTAGCGAGGAATGCGTGGGTGGGGACAGCAATTTCAAGTTTGCGGGCGCGGAAGCTGGTACTCCCCCCAAACCCTCGCTTTTTTGCCGCTAAACTGGAAACCGCTGGGCTGCCAAGTAGTACGGAATTCCTATCTTTTTTATTATTTTTACTCCAGTCCTAACGAGATGACAAAACCAGCATGAGGATAAGAGCAGAAATTCTAGACGAACAAAACTAATTTTATTACACCTCATCCCTTACAGAAGTCCATAGGTATGTGTGTTTATATATATGTAGAGTGTGTGTGTGTGGGGAAGGGGGGGGGGTTGCGTGTCATAATACTTTTGTTTTAAGGCTACTGAAAGCACAATAATTCCGGAAATCATAGAAATCGACGGTGTTGTGACATTAAAAAGAATTATTTACACCCCGCGTATTGTCTACATTTGCTAATTTACGAAAGCATGTTCAAAGAAATATAATGCATTAATTTCCCCAACAAACCAGACGTGGTTAATGTTACAGCTGCTATATATCACATCACCGAGCATGCGCTAGGAGGACCCGAGCTTTATGACTTTCTAGGGATTAAATTATTTATCCCAGACGAGACCCATTAACATTAAATTGCTCTGTAACTTTGTTGAATTTGATTTTACTTCTTAACGTTATTTATGAAGATAAAGGTTTTTTAGCTAATTTATCAGTTAAATAAAACATGTCGTTTATTAATTAATTACCTACCATCATCGTGCCGTATTTTACCTCGAAAAAATCAGAGGACGCACTCAAAACTATAGATTTAACAATGTTACGGAGGGATTTTATTATATCGGTTCCCGTTTATGTTTATATTTCAAAATATACCTACAACAATATGTAAACTCGATACACATCGTTATCAAAAAGCTAACATCAAAAATAGGGAGGTTGCAACCACGGTGGCCAAATAATGGCAAACCGCCACAAATACCTCATTCTGCAATGCTTCATCCACGAACACTTACATTTCAAACATGCGTGGTAATAATCATGCTGATATCACAGTACACGTGCCTTACAGACACAGGAAATTTGATATAGGGAAGAGTTTTAGCGTATAGCTTATTAGCAAGACTGTTAGTAGTTGCGTTTCACACTAGCAGGAAAACACACAACGCTTAAACACCATATATGCTTGCTTAAACGAATCAATTGTTTGTGAATGAATATTTAATTTGGTATTAATACCGCAGTAATAATTTTTATTGGACTACACAAAACATATTTGAATTGATAGGTGGTAACGACACGGAAAAATATATTGTGTCAGCTACAAAATATTTCCTTAGTATTCAGGCAGTCAATAAAATGTTTGTGGTTACCACAAAAACAGTTTGTTACCAACACTAAAGTATTGTGAAAGTCAATGAATAACGATGTGTTAACTACAAATTAATTTTACCATCTAATAACTAACAAAATGTTTCTTTCAGTAATATATATAGGCCCCTATATATAATAATAATGATAACGTCTAGCCAGTATTCACAAATCTTTACATTAAGCCAGAGCGATAAAGACAAACGCAACTGTTATTAGTAGTGTGATGCTAATGTACTTAACAACTAAATATTGATTGCAATTGGTTTGAATGTTAAAATTTCAGCATGTTTCTACTTTTTGTTTATTGACATATCCGCAACAGTAAAAATAAGATCATAGTATTATATAGGAACTGTTTTCCTAATTGCATAATAAGATACAACAAATCATATTTAGTTTTCAAAATAACATTACTAAAATTTAATTTAGTTTTCACTTTAACTTTACTTAACATTTACAAGTATCAAAGTTTTGTGTCCATGTCCACATTTGTTTGTACTAAAGACATTAAACTGACAGTTTAACAACTTAATGTTAATTTTGTAAATTGGTTTCTGAATTTATTGCGTGGTTACAAAGAATTGACAAAGTTATTTAGGGAAGAAAGGTATAAGATCATTTAGCAATATACCGTTTATCAAACTAATTTTATTGTAGAAAACCATGTAAGATTAATAAATATATTGCTATGTTCATGACCGTCCGTACAAATCGGTTCAGCGGCTACAAAAATGTATTTATACCAGACTTTTAATGTTAAATATACTTATTTAACCAAAGCATCGTCAGCTATGAGCCTTGCTACAGCGGCATGATATTTTCAGATCACGTACTCCTAGGAAAGAGTTAAAGATTCAAAAGTCATACAGAATTCATTACAAACAACCTTGTAAACTATTCTAAAGGCAGGAGTCAACAATTGTATATGATAATGTCAAGTGTTTTTTGAGCCTCAGTATGTCCAAATTTAAAGCAGTTAACTTGTCACCTATTCCAAAATGTGAGAAAAATAATAATCTTGTCTCATTTTACGACTTTTTTATAAACACAAGATTTTCCATTATGGTCTTGTCTTATGCATTCTAACTATTAATATAATAAAGTTGTGCGGATAATAGGTTTATTTTTAACTTCAAACAAATACATGCTACAAACAGTTTTGAAAAATATATCATCTTTAAGACTTCTGTTACACCTCTTTATATCGAGTATTTTTAATTTTTAAGTCCATCTTCTGTATAATATATCCAATAGTCATATTTAGGTAGCCTCTATCTTGAAAGCTTTTAGCAGATAGTATTCCATAATTACGTAATGTTTAATTATTTGAAATGTGACACTAGAAACAGTAAATGCTTAACTTAATGTTGGTTCAATCTGGCAGATTGAAACATGAGGCCGTGACCAAAACTGCTAAAAGCGAATTGGAATATATGCTGGTAACGCTCGGGGTGTTTACTCTTTTAATAACGGACATTTTCTAAAATAACTATTCACGAGTCAAAATTAATTGTTTCAGTTTTTTTACCAGGACGGCAATTCAAAACAATGTTTCAATCGCGAAAGCTAGATTCACAGAAAGCTTATAATTTTACTACTTTTATTGTTATTTTATTACAAATAAAGTAATTCTTGATTGCATAATTAGTTTCTCTTATTACACTACAATTATTTTTATTACCGTTTTACTATCGCAAGTAATAGATGTTTACTCTGACTAATACAATATATCTGCCAGGTGTCAAAGGGAAGGAAGAAGCTTAATGTTAATATCCATTTCATGCTTTTAGTAAACGGCAGTCATTCAAAACTACACGTATTATCTAAGGTCTTGTAAAATGAATCAAGTTCGAAATGCTTAGCATCAGCGGTATAGAAAGTGTTTCATCAGGAAGCACGTTTTTTTTTTTTTTTTTTTTTTTTTTTTTTTTTTTTTTTTTTTTTTTTTTTTTTTTTTTTTTTTTTTTTTTTTTTTTTTTTTTTTTTTTTTTTTTTTTTTTTTTTTTTTTTTTTTTTTTTTTTTTTTTTTTTTTTTTTTTTTTTTTTTTTTTTTTTTTTTTTTTTTTTTTTTTTTTTTTTTTTTTTTTTTTTTTT
>PNEQ01127544.1:0-60549 GCA_003012365.1 Medauroidea extradentata | reverse complement strand
GCCAGTTTCAGATGTTTGCATTTTTATAAATTCATTAACGCGAAAAATTAAATTAAAATAGCTTTGGAAAATTATAAATTTCCATTACTCCTCTACCGCTTTCCTTTGTACAGTTTAACTTATTTTCCCACTCCACTGGCTTCACAAAGTGAACGGGTTACTACTTTCTACAGGCCAATGGCTAAACACGATGGGTATTTTATACCAATCTGTGTGTAGAGCGTACTAGCAGTTTATTAACAACCAATCGCTTTCAACTTCAGATGATTACTTAAGACTCTAGGCATATCGCCCATTTCTCGGCAGTAAACTTGAGGGACACGTGTACGAACACTTAACAACGTATAAGAAATAAACTACAATAATAAAAAATTAGATTTTTTACATTCATATTAAACGTATCTTTTCTGTAAAAAATTTTCGTATATTCTGTTAGGCGTGCAGAGCATAAATGATGTAAGTCCAAAACTGGAAGGAAATAAACGGGATAATTGCATGAAAGTCCACAACTTGGCATACTCTTTTCAGTGCCAGAGTTAGGTAAATCCATAGTCCACCCATTAGCGTGTAGGGTGAATCACTTGACTACTGCCATGATAATGTCCCGCCATTTTTCAGTGAAGTAGTGAAGTACATCCATGGTATTGTGAAAGATGGAGTTGAGCAGTTCAGTGTTACTTATGTATGTACCATTCACAAAAATTACACCCATTTTGTTTATTCAAACTTCATATTTTAAGATTTCACGAAGGCCTGTTTTTCTCCCATCAAATATTTTGGACTTACACCACTTCTGTTCTGCATGCCTTATATAGAAGTAGCTGGTACAATCACTGAGAGCTTGCACCGATTTGGGTAAAATTATTAAAATTTACAGTAACGTTCGTTATCACGGCAGGTCACGTGGCAGTTTATATTCACAACATTTCCACAGCGGTTACATCATATATAGCCGCTGAGCATAAACATAATGAATTACCTAGATACTGCAACGTGAAATACAGTAATGTACCACGTACCCGAACTTGGCACGACACTAATTATTACTTCTGTCCGCTTTGCAACGTAAATCTGAATAACAGAGTTTTCGCTGATTGCCAATGGATGAACTTCAGTATATTTGGCATGAAAATTATTCTTAAAAAATTTTTAAATGTGAAAATATATTGAATATCGTTTAGTAGTACACTGTAAAAAAAGTTGAGGAAAATTTACTCTGCATGTAATGGAAGCTAATTACCTCTACAAGTGAGGGAAAATTACTCAACTGGTAATGTAATATTACATTACATATTGTCGCAAGCCCTCCAGGACAATTTGACATAACGCGCGAGCGAAACTACTGAGTGGTTTGTGCGGCGAATACGCTGCCTTGTGGAAATTTCCACACATATTCGGAAATCAGATTTCCCTCTCAAGG
The DNA here is from genome assembly GCA_003012365.1 of Medauroidea extradentata. Lineage (NCBI taxonomy): Eukaryota > Metazoa > Arthropoda > Insecta > Phasmatodea > Phasmatidae > Medauroidea > Medauroidea extradentata. The sequence goes on along the minus strand of PNEQ01127544.1, from coordinate 59,129 downwards.
TTGGGGAATATAACCATACATATTATGAGTAATATTACTAAAAATTTTTACAGTGTATGTATAATGCAGAGACTTCACAGAAATAAACTTCCTAACCAGTATTAGAAGTAACCCATAACACATTATGGGACACTTTAACATATGTCAGTTATTAAACACAGCAAGTGTTGAGCAATGTATCTTTTACAAGTCTTGTAATCTCAGGTAGACTCTACTGTCTCCTAACAGGTATTTTAACGCCCTATTAATGCGTGTATGTGAAGTAATTTAGTCATTTATTTATTCTTAACAATCCTAAAAATCATTGTTGCAAAATTACAATAATATTACAGTGTTGACAAGCGAAGAATAATTGATGACCAGTTGCTTTTTACTGATATGCTTTCTTGAAACTGCTTATTCGGGGATCAGTATAGTAAATATTTACCAATTCAGTTTTCAAAAACGCCAAACTCGATTCACACGACTTGGTGTTCAGTCTTCCTCTCGCCAGGTAATGGTAAAAAAAATCGCTTCCTTTGTGGTTATTCTCGAGCTGTGTCTAACTCTCAAACGGACGCTCGAATCGGCAATTCCCTTTGATGCCATTCCTTCTGCTGATATACGCTCACGCCTGCACGAATTTCATATATACCGCTGACTCTCCTTCAACCAGCCTCCTTCCCAGCATTCCTTTCTGTTCTCATGCCCGTGTCTGTTCCGAGTGATGGAGCGTCTTTCGCGTTACGCCCAAACGCGCATGCGTTGAAGCTTCGCTTCATCTTATAGCACGGAACACGAGTAAGAGAAGATACCTCTGCTTTACGGCTTGGTGCTTAGACAGAAAATTAAAGGAATACCATATGACACCAGTACCGACATTAAAACTGCATCTGAATCAATATATTCAGTTAATTAAATAATTCCTTTGTACAGGAGTCAATGATTACATCTGTAAATGACGATTCTAATCAAATTTTATTTGCTTAACAATGTTACAATTACTATGTTTAAGACCAGGCGTAGCAGTGAGTTGATTAAAATTGTATTTTTTTTTTGTCAAACAATGAGTACGGTATGTTTACCATACAATGTGTGACCCCGTTGACTTTACTTGCGTAATACATGCTACGAAGGAACTCCCATGATAAACTACAGCAATGAAATCATATCTATATAACATTTTACGCTAGGAAGACCAACTGTAAAACACATACAAATTAAAAAAACCTACACAGTATTTCATGTTCATGTGGCAATGTCAAACTGATAAAAAAATATCGTCAGGATAAAGGAATACATCGTGAATATAAACATGAAATGTCACGCTCAGCAATAGCAGAACATTCGATGCCACCTACTCAGAACATTGATTTCAACCAGTTAATAACAATTGCTAACGTATAAACTACAGAGCAAGAAAAGCACATTCACGAAGTAACAAAAAATATTTAAACATCCTTGAAACATCAACAAAGAAAACTGTTATAAACATAGCAACATCTGGCACCAAATATTCTGAACCACAAAAACCGGACATAAGAAAAACACGCCAGTTCTGTTTGGCCAAACTGCGTAGCCAATATAATGGATAGGAGCTTCTGATTGGGTTCACAATTACAGCCGATCAGAGAGCTTTTACCTAGCCATTGGTATACAAAGACATTTAAGATGGCGACTGCAGAGTCTGCAGGACAGTTCTTCGAGAATCAATGATCAACGAAGCTAAAATCAACGTGACAATATCGCAAAAAATCCTGCAAACATTGTTCATAACATGTCTTAGTTTTTACAGATTAGTATTTTCCTTCATAAATTTCGTCAATTTATTTTTATCCATTGAATTTTCGTGCCAGGAATACTTAAAACATGGAAATTAATAGTAAGGAACGTCTTTCTGGAAAAAATGCTTATGGTTCCAACTTATTCCGAAGTGGGCGTGACAAAACGGATTTGTGACATACATAGACAAAGTATGTCTACTGCCTTCCGCGTTGATGTTATTCGCGATGCAGTGACTGCGTGAAGCAATCTGTCACCCGGCTGTCAGAGCGGGTATCAAGCGAAGGTGTTCGGGCTGTCACATCACCAGATACTCTTGTTAACACACCTGCTAACTCGCGCTCACACATGTTGTGTAGCTTCGTCACTGACGTCAACAAGTGACAGAATTATGAGCCATATGATCCTAACCAACACTTTATTTTTAAATACGTGGACCATCCTAACCAACACTTTATTTTTAAATACGCGGACCATAAATTAATACTGAAAGAAATATAATTGAAGCTGAGTTACTATACGTATTGACAGTTATTGTGTTTCAGTGAAGAAAAAATAACGCAGATATTTCGCTCATCTATTTTCGGCGATATAAATTCTGCCACATTTAGCAGAAAATTCAACTGGAATTTTCGCTGATTTATTTACACCTTCTATAACGACTTCCAAATATATTAAATTTTAAAATTTATTTTGTAATGTCAATATTTGAAACCAAACCTTTGGAGTTGATCAACAAATAATGCTTTGTAAAAGATACTTGCTTGTATAGTTCACTAATGTTCTCTATTTTAGCTAATATGTTTGTATAAACGCATAGTAGAGTACTTGAAGAGGGGTGTTTAAGGGCTCGCTTCACCTCGGTTTTCGACGTCTTTTTATATTTTTATATTTGTACCAGATATTTTTTCTTATTTTAGACATAAATTGTGTCTAAATCTTCCTCTTAGAAAATTGTTGTATCTCTCATAGTTTTCGCGTAATGAGTCGTAAACGTAAAAATTTGCACATTACGGTTTTATGTACGCCACTAAAACCGAAAAATTCACAGTGTATAACAATGTTGTAGCCTATGATTCGACGTATATAAAAACAAAAGTAAATAAATTTTTGTATTTAAAAAAAATTAATTTTTATTTCAATATTTAGCATTTTTTATTAAATACAAAAATATTTTACTTTTTGCTTTTATATGTGTCATTTCATAGCGTGCAACATTGTATACACTGTGAATTTTTTTAAGTTAGGTAAGTCAGTGGGTTTTAGTGGCGTACATAAAACCGTAAAGTGCAAATTTTGACGTTTACGACTCATCACGCGAAAATTATCAGAGATACAACAATTTTCGAAGAGAAAGATTTAGTCACAATTTATGTCTAAAATAAGAAAAAAATATGTGGTACAAAAATAAAACAAGACGATGAAAACTGAGGTGAAGCACGTCCTTAAGCAAGTACTGTATGTAACTGATTGTGTGAGTGCAAAAAACTATACATATTTTATGCCTTTCTCCATAGCGTTGTCGGTAGCACCCCGGCCAACGATTCGAGAGGTCGTGGGTTCGAATCCTACATGGGAATGGGTGTCTGTGTAAAGTTATTAGGTTTCGATATTTCGTAAGCCGTCTCTTACTAAGCCTAACGCAATAAGAAGCGGGGGAGGTAAGTAAACCATCTAAAATAAAATAAATAATTCTTTAACAATGTTATTTGTAAAAAAAATTACTCGAGACTTTAAAAAAGAGAATATATCTATAGGTCTGACAAATATTAGATTATTTATATAGGCTTTAAATATATAAGAAATAAAGAAAGGAAAAAAAGTATCTAAAGGCTGCCATGACCATGTAAAAACAATTGCCCACCCTTGAGAAGATAAATTCTAACTTGAATCTTGGGGCTGTCGAGAGAGGTGACAAAAAACTAAGACATCAAAAACTTTCTTGAAACACAGCCGCTTCGCGCATGCCGCTTACAAGTCCTTCTGCCATACTGTTTAACTACAAGACGGTAGCCACAAATTGTTCTGGTCAAGTGAATGTAGGAAAAAAAATTTACAGGCATTAGCTGTAATTTGGTTTGCATCCTTTTTAGAACAGTTCTCGCAAGACGCAGGAACAGCATCAAAACATGTAGAACGTATTATTTTGATACTAAATTGCTAAAGTGTGACTTTTGAAAATTGTATTAACTATTTAACTTACGCATTCATATTTTTAAAATTTTGTATATTGTTAGAAGTGTGTCTTTCAATCATCATAACGTAATTTAAAACCGTCTTTTAATACTGCGTGAAAGTATGATATGTGGCAAATTTTAGTCGTAATGTTGGTCACTTTTTATGTCTGATAGAACAAAAAATACAAGGAAAAAACAACAAGAGCTAATTCAATCCTACAATAATACAGGGCAGCATCATTTTCGACGAAGTTATCATTCGCGTAAATATCGCTTTCCTCTTTTACTAAAGACCAAGTGTAGGCTTCTCTTATTGAAGTTTTGGATATATAAGTCTTAAAAGTCGTATTGAAATGTGTTGGTGGGCTTGAAAGTTGTGCATCTGATGTACGAATGTAATGTATGTAATTTGCGTATTCGCTAGAAACTGCTGTTGTTACGTATTCTGGAATGCGATTTGTTTTTGTAGATCATCACTGACTGATCGTCTTGTGAAGATATTTTATAAACAAACTATATTATATAAAATTTCAGACGCTCTGAAAGATATTCCGAGCTCAGTTATAATCTGTCTCAATTGTCAAGTTCGACAATATTATAGCATTGCAGGCGAATTTGAGCACATCTGTAGTGACTAGTGATTTTTAGCGACATCATGTTTTCGTTCATTCTGTTCAGCAGAGCTGCCTGATATGCTCTTACACTTACCACAAACTAATGTTGAAATATTTAAAATAAATTAAATTTAATTAGTAACTGTAAAAAATGGTTTACTTCCGACAGATATAGGCTACCGCAGATGAATAAATATTTCTATCGTGAGAACCAAATCACACAAAATCAATATAATAAACTCATTACTTGGCAACAAAATTATGTTTGATAAGTCTTTGTAGGTAGTGATTTGGAGTGAATTCTGTTAAGCTTCGTTCAAGTACACCGAGCAGAGTTAAGTAAACGATCGAGGTCCAGCAGTGGTAAAACTGCCTCCATTCGTGAGGTACCGTGTTCGATTTCCGGCGTAGCGCGGGCATTCTGGGTTACGGTTTTCATGCATCCCTCTACGAGAATATTTGAACGGTGGCTCCATGCATCCCTCTGCCGATCTCCTGTCCCTTAACCCCTAGTACGTATTCCGGGGTTGTGAATCTGTTCGAGGGTACATAAAATACGCAATTAAGAAAATTAAATCAAATTTAATTAAGCCTGAATATGCACGCTTATATATTATTTGTATCTCTATTGGCATTATGTTAGTTTCATTTAAATAGGTTATGAATTAAGATGAATTGTAAATAATGTAATGTATCATTGTTTATATTGTAATCATGTGCAATGGGTCCAGTGTAAGATGTGGCTTACTCCCTGACTTGCGCCTTAGAGAGGTACTAAATAAAATACCTAAATTTGGATTTCCTGTGTGTGAAGTACATTTGAGCGACCGACAGGTGATCATCTTGTCTACAAGATGTTGGACAGAGAGAACATTTAAGCATGTGGCATGTGGTGTGATTTTGTCCACATGCTCACCTTACAACAAATGTATGAAACTACTCTTCTTCAAATTGTGTTTTGACCTTCTAACTACTGAACAGAGCCTCTTCAAGGTCCCCAATAACCATCTTCATCGTGTCCTAGCGGTATCTTATCAGCTTCTGACATCCATCCGCGTAGGTGTGCGGTCATTGCTAACCATTGGGCACGTGTAATATGTAAATATACTGTAAAATAATGTCACACATCATCTTTTCTTTGTTTCACTGGATCGTGCATAAATTGTATGTGTTTGTATGTTTCTAACTCAAGGATAAAATGAAACCGGAGTGGCGGCTGGTTCCATCAAGAGAAGACTTACATCGGCAAGACATCAAGTTCCTGGTAGATTGGAGGTTGACTATGGTATGCAGAGGTGACGCAGAGAGGGGGTTGGAAGTTGTTCACACCTCAGTGCTGACAACACTATAATATTTATGAGCTCTAGTGGGTAGCAGGTGGCTGGCAGGCCAATCTAACCCTAGTGTTCCACCGAGCAACGACTTGGCTCTCATCTTACCTTGTGACTAGTATCACAAGCTTCTAAACCAAACCCTTCATTTGGTTTATTCAAAGGTCGATATACACGCGGCTTCATCAGTGAAGGTACCTTAGTGTAAAGAAACTCTGGAAGGATTAATATATATTATTTTTATTATTGTTCCAGTTTCATTAAAATACCTGAAAATTCAACTATGATACAACATAAAATAACTAATTGCACAGTTTTCAACGTTATGACAATATTTCACTGTTTAAATTTCTTTAGGTATACTAAAACTGGCACTCCATTAATAATAAATTTAATTATAACACATAGTCTTACACTCTGCTTTAATTTAATCAAACAATTTAATAACGAATCTGAAGTATATCTTATTCCCTAATATAAATAAATGTGTGGTCATAGCTATTTTTCCATCTTCAAAATAGAATCTATCCGTAAATGAATAACATAATTGCTCATTAATAAAGTGTAACTGCAAATATTTTATCAAAATACCGCATTGTGATTTATTCGTGACAACTGGCCTACGGAAAACTTAAGAAAATACCGTCTGTCCTGCACGCCAAAATGTGTGCAAATATTCTGTAGTATAACTTCCCTCATAACAGCAACACATAAGTGTGTCTCATGTGCTTAAGTCTACCTTTTAAAACTATTTTTGTGTCAAGTTGGTTGGTCCCGTACTCTCTAATCTTACTGATCTTGTGGTAAAGGCAAATACGAGGAAAAACCGACATTTTAACGGTAATGTTTTGTGCTGGTATTCAGTAGCGACATTTTTAAGAAACGGGCAGATTTACATAATTTATTTTTGTTCATTGTTACATAAATAATGAGCTGTTCACAGCTGAAAGACGCAAACGGCAAGTCGACGTCGATTTTAATACAAACCCGATCACCGCTTTGCACATACACAGTACAATCAGAGATGATGGTAACACATCGTGAAAAAAACGTTGTGCCAACATATTCTTGAAAACCCGGCAGTTTCTTACAACGTGTATGATTGGGTGATACGTGTCTGACACAACATAGGTGTCTGCAGACCAAGAGCATGCATCAAGTATTACAGTAGCGGGATTCTTATTGGTTCAGGCATGTAGAGTAACAACTCCACGTACAAGGGAAAGCCAGTGATGTTTGGGTTAGCTGAACCCACGTTGAACAAAGTTAACAGTCAAGTTTCCCGCGACGATTCATCACCAAACGATTGTTTCGACATACGAAAGTAATTGAAAAACTGCTTTCCATCCCCACACAGCTCTTCAAACAAACTATGGTTAGAGACGATGGTTATTGAAGGTGATTTATCGCGGGAAAAGTTGACGATTTGCTAGGCTTCAATGTAATGTATTCATTTCTGACGTTTTTATTTCAATACTGGCGAGTCCTTATTTGATTGGGCCAATTGTAACTCTGGCACACTACTACAGGACGTCTGTGATTCGTCTGTAAACATTTACACCGTGCCACATTACCGTCGACCAACAATACATGACGCAGGACGCTACGTTGATTTGAAGAATACGCTGGCAGAAATCATTCTCGCGATAAATCACATTCTCTGACGATGGTATATACCGAAAATGGTTTGTGCCAACATACTCTTGAAAACACTGTAGTGAATTGCAACACATGTAATAGGTAGAGGCACGATTATTTCGCGTATTGATTCTATGTCAGGTTAAACGTCAATACCGTATACTTCATTCCCCCTTCTGTAATTAGACAAGAGCAGTTTTAACACACATCTGACGACTGCAAGTCAGTTATAAATAAGGAAACAAGTCGTGGGGATATCGCGTGCTACACGTTTGTACTGTTATGAGCCAATGGATATTCGGCTTCAGTCGGTACACGTATAGAACTGAGAAGTCTAGGCTGTTGCCAGACGAACACGCGATATACTCGTGCCTCTACTAATAGGTAAGGGCCGGTAGTTTTCGCGAAAAGATTTTTGCAGCACTTTGTTTCAGTGCCTTACGTGCGCACCTGCAGCTCTGCTTTGTGGTCAGTGATTGGATACCGTAACACCCGGCGTGTGGAGGTTAAACCCGAAAATCACAGACGTGATATGTCGCAGTTATCCATGTACTGATTGGCACAGTCAATTGAATAATAACTCTGCACAAAAACCCTCTGCCAAAAATCATGATGTTGAGCACGTAAGGCAATGAAACAAAGTGGGGCAAAAGTGTTTTGCGAAGACTACCGGGTCCTAGTAATAGGTAGAGACATGTAAAATTCGATTTATCATTTGGTAGCAGGCTAAACTTCACTTTCCTATACATAACAGAGCATAATCTGCGATTCAATTGGCCACGAACTTTTATGTGTTGTCATTTGTGTGTGTTACGTCTTTACAGAGATTGGCCTTTCTACCGTGTAAGCATTCTCCGCGGTAAGTCACGACAATATCGGCCAGCGTGAGACGTCTAACAAGCCTATAGTCACTTGGAGTCTAGTCAGATGCCAGAAAATAACGCGAATTTTGAATGTCTCTGGTAATAGGGTAATTAACGTACATCGCACAACGTAGCTACCTGCAGATAAATAACAAGCATCACAATAGTGGGATTCTTATTGGCTCAGTCAAATAGGGTAACAGCTCCAAGTACTAACTAAAGCCAGTTATCTTCTGGTGAGCTAAACGTTTGTTGAAACCCGGCAAACAGCCATGTTTTCCCGCGATAAACCATCATATCTAACTATGGTAAAGACGTCTCTCTACTCTTGAACTCAATATAGGATCCACATGCATCTGTCTTCTAGTTCTGTGTTTTCTCTTCTTAGGAAGAGGAGCAGCAGAACTTCTTCGTCCCTGGACGCCATGTTGCCAACTACGCTGGCTGACGTCTAGCGATTGCCGCGATGTGTCTCCTGAGCTAAAGCTACTAATCGGCAGCAAAGATGACTTGTCGTCCAGCTCAATCGCCGCTATCAGTTGTCTCGTGTGAATGAGGCCTAAGTAAAAACATTTGCAAACCACACCGATGAAAAGGACAACTGTGAAAGTTAATTGTTTTTTTTTTTCCTCCGAACATTAGTAGTAGTAGTAGTAAGCCTATTTATTTTAAAACAACTGTAACATGTATACTTTTGTAACTATAGTTCAAAATATCCTCTATTTACAATCTGAAGAACAGTAAGAATCCCATATTGTATATGGGTGAAATACTTCTCAATCAGCTAAGGAAGTTTTTTTACGATGTAGAGGCGACACAGTATCCGATTCGCGTGCTTCGTTCGTCCTTACTACTACGGCAACTTCGGACACGTTCAAGACAAAATTCTACAGACAGGCAAACATGGACACTTCCTAGTTCGTAGTCCTGGCGCGAACAAAAATACCGATATACATGTTAGCCTAAAGTATATTCGTTGCGGCTCAGTCAATACCTGTCGAACCAGCACACCAATGATCTAGTTCAGAAGTGAAACAGTACAAAAATTTACACTATCGAGATATGTACACCAACATATAGATAGAAGTACACTCTAAATTATAAAAACCAAACAACACAGGAATTCACTTGTTAAAGTAATAACTATCTTGTTTTTGTTTAACGATAAGAAAAAACAATTTAGTTTTACTTAGTAAATTTATCAAATGTGGGCTAAATAATTTTTACCACCTTAAATTGTTACTTATATATGTTCCTTCACTCCTTAAGAGTGCGTCGTAGATAAATAAACGCTGAAAACATACATTGATTTGTGGGCTGTTTTCGAAGCCAATATGGATAAAATACTCAATGACAATCCTAGGTAATGGTATTTGCCAACTTAACACGTTAATATTTATCCAGAATTACTAACTCGTTGCGCACAATCTCTTGCGCCGCAGTTAAATGCCCGAGGTTCCTGCGTCAGAGATTGTGCCTCAGAAGTTCGTAACACTGGAAACAATTTTGTTTAAAACGGTGGTTAAAACTATTGTCTAGGATTGCTTTTGTTTAATTTTCGCAAATTTGCTTCAAGAAACCTACAGTCGTAGATTTATGCTTTTAGCGTTGACTTTTGTACCACGCCCTCTTAAACAATAACCAAATATGTAAGTTAGTAAATTTTTCTGCGAAACACAAATATTTCTAATGCATGTTATTCAAACCAGAGATTTTATTTTTGAACCGAACGACAGACTTTCTTGTTCTGCCCATTGCAGTCCACATTGCCATAGAATATTTTATTTTTTGTTTCGTTAGTAACAAATAAGTATTCACACTCTCGAAAAACACCGGAAAACACATTTCTATATTATTTTCCCACATTAGTATGCCTGTAGAAAATATTTGTCCTTTTCTCAGGGCAGAAAATGGGTTTTCTCCGAACGCGATATGATAAAAAATGACTAAGAACTATTGAATATACAGGTTGTTAAGTAATAAACCATAACAATTACACCACACAAATCCAACACTAAGCTGGAGACGAACATGTTAGTGGCAAAATGTTGTACTATGATATATCGCGTGGGAAATGTGACAACACTGCACAGTAGTTAGTCCCCTCTTGCGCTACACATATGTCATACTTACTGATACTGGCTAAACATGATTCTACGTTTATTTGATATACCATACATAAAACAATGAGATATTTAAAAGTTTGTTGTAATGAGAGTATACAATCACAATTTATCATGAGCAATGGCGTATGTCCATAATCCAATAAATTCTAATACATAAAATAATACCTAGAAGTGAAGCGAAAAAGTGAACGTCCTCCGTGCTGTGTTGCCACATTTTGCACTTAAAATTTCGTCTCCAATTCAGCCGAGACTTCGCGTGGTGAGCTTATTTTGAGGTTATGCCAGGAAATCTTGTATACAAATTAACTTATGAATGCTTATCCTTCCTCACGCCAGGACTCCGAGGTTAGCAACTAACCAAAACTCTTCACTCCAGCAGACGTGTGACAGGACAGAAGACAGGATATGTTTGTAAGGTAAATGGTAAATATAGAACAGTACTAGACGCGGTAATCAAACTGCCTGCACCCTGATGAATGTTAGGCTCGACACACGAGACAGGTCGAATCACTGGCGGTCAGAGCCTGCAATCCTCCCAACAAGCTAACACAGCTGCATATTTCACAGCTCAATTTGCGTGCGGTCGGAGTTACAGTGCGTGATTTGCCGGGAGGACGGGAGGTTGTAGGCTGTTACTGGCGAACCCTCCACATGTCACAGGGCTGACTAATAAATTCCCGACAAACAGACCCTAGGTGGAATATGAAACACCCTGTGACTGCTGGACCTCGCAGGGCGTTCATCAAACTGCTTGACATGGGTCTAATTTGGCCTGTGGTTGGCCGCGTGTGTTGAAGCGGGACTTGAAGGGTGGATTCACACCCTCCTCCTCTATGACGTGCCCGGCCGCCGCTTCATTACAATGACGTACAAATGCCTTCTAATTATGTGATTTACTATCGTCTTTGGCCGTGTTTAGAAAATTATCGCCTGCGTGTACTTTAATAAACTCCACGTATATTGCATAAATAGTTTTGGTTCTTACAACGAGTGCTATGTTTCACGCGAAACTGATAATCGTATCCTCTCGTGCTACTAAAAATAGCTCAAAAAATTTCTTTAGGCATACAATTTATTTTATTTACTCTAAATTTGACTGTTTTTTTGTGGTTTGTAAATCAGTATAGAATACATAGCATTATTATACTAGTTTTTCTTATTAGTAGTATGTTTACTGTATTTTGTGATGCTGTGATCCGAATGTAGATAAACGTTTGCAGATTTGGTCGTATCGCTATGTTGTTATGCGAGTATTTCGATAGCATTCTCAATATTTGTAATTTTCTGTTAACAAATGTTTTATTTTTTACTTTATTTGCATAAATAATTATTACTATGATTTTTTTACTTGCATTGATATTCCAGTTATAATACTAATCTGCTTATTGTAATGTTAAAAGCCATTTAAAATTTTTGTTGCGTATAGTTAAATTACTGAATAAATTTTGATATATTATTTTGTTTTTGATGTAATTATAGTTTTACTTATGGTATTCATATATTTTTGTTCAATCCTATAAAATTGTTTAAATGCACAAGATTGCGGTAACCTTTACTTTGCCAAAAAATTCAATAAAAAATTCAATGCTAATCTGGTTTTTAGGTAGCACACACTTATTACAAAGGTACAACCAGAAACGTGAGGTGATGATAAGCGATGAGGTAAGGTTAGGTTAGTTTGGGTTAGGTTACGTTGCATTAGGTTAGATTAGGATGGGTTGGATTAGGTTAGATTAGGATGGGTTGGATTAGGTTCTGTTAGGGACGGTGCAAGCTAGTGATACTAGGTACAAGGTAATTTAACTTATTAGAAGCTAGTGCAACTAAGTGCAAGATGGTGCACCTAAGAGCAAAATAGTGCAAGATAGTAAACACAGAGCGAGTCAGTGTAACTTAGTAAAAATTGTGTAACTTAGTTAAAGCATACTTGATTTGGGTTAACTTTATTGGATTAGGTTATGTTAGGGTTGGTTGGAAGTGTTTAGGTTATGTTAGCTACGGTTATGTTAGAATCGGGTGTGTAAGGGTATGTTATGTTGGGTTATGTTATGAATGGTTGGAATTGGTTGGGGTTTTGGCAAGCTAAGCATACTTGGTGCATTCTAATGCAACTTAATCGAGGCTAGGGCAACTTCGTGTGAGTTATGGCAACTCATTGTAAGATAGTGCCATTCAGTGCAAGATAATGCCACTAAGTGCAAGAAAATTTACCTTAGTGCAAGAAATCTTATATCAAGGAAGTGAAGCTTAGCTCAAGAAAGTGTAAATTACTGCAAGAAAGAGCAACTTAGTGCAGGAAAGTGTAACTTAAATCTGGATGTGCAACTTAGTTTAGTATGTGAAACTTTGTGGAAGATATTCAACTTAGTGCAAGCTAGGTTAGGTAAAGTTGGTATAGGTAAGGTTGGGTTCGGTTAATTTGAGTTAGGTTGGGATAGTTTGAGAATGGTTGTGTTGGATTAGGTTGTGTTTGTTTAATTTGGGTTAGGTTACATTAGTATGGGTTAGGTTAGGTGACACAGAAATGTGTTAGGGTGAGTGTAAGCAAGTGGCACAAGGGGCATAATAGTGCAAGTTAGTTTAAGTTATGGCAACTTATTCCAAGATGCTGCAACTTAATGCAAGAAACTGCAAGTTAGTGAATTAAAGAACAACTTAGTGCTACTTAGTGCAAGTTGTGCTACTTGGTACAAGTTACTGGAACTTCGTGCAGAATAGTTCAGCTTCAGGCAGGTTACTGAAAATTAATGCAAATAGGTGCAATCCAGTGAGATAAAGTGCAACTTGGTGCAATAAAGTGCGAGTTGGTGTAAGATAGTGCAACTTGGTGCAAGATAGTGCGAGTTGGTGCAAGATAGTGCAACTTGGTGCAAGATAATGCAACTTGGTGCAAGATAGTGCAACTTGGTGTCAGATAGTGCAACCTGGTGCCATATAGTGCAATCTGGTGAAAGATACTGCAACCTGGTGCAACATAGTGCAACTTGGTGCAAGATAGTGAAACATGGTTTAAGATAGTGCGACTTGGTTTAAGGTAGTGCAACTTTGTTTAAGATAGTGCAACTTGGTTTAAGATAGTGCAACTTGGTTTAAGATAGTGCAACTTGGTGCAAGATAGTGCAACCTTATGCGAGATAGTGAAACATAGTGCAAGATAATGCAACTTGGTGCAAGATAGTGCAACTCGGTACAAGATAGTGCAACTTGGTTTAAGATAGTGCAACTTGGTGCAAGATAGTGCAACGTGGTGCAAGAGTGTGCAATTTAGTTCTATAAATGCAACTTAGTGCAAGAAAATTCCACATAGTGGAAGAAACTGCATATTTGTGCAGGATGCGTAACATCGTCCGAGCAAGTTTATTTAATGTTGGTGAGTTTACGTTAGACAGGGTTACGTTAAGATTAATTATTTTAGGTTGGTTAAGGTTAGGTTGATTTAGGTTATCTTTGTGTTACATTATATTTGGTTGGGTTCGGTGATGGTGGTCGCAACTTAGTGGAAGATAGTGCAATATAGTGCAACATAGTGGGATATAGCGCAACATAGTGCAATGTAGTACAAGTTAATGCAACTCAGTGTAATATAGTGTAACTCAGTGTTAGATAGTGCCACTCAGTGCACCATAGTGCAACTTAGTGCATGATAATGCAACATAGTGCATGATAATGCAACATAGTGAGGTTGTGCAACTTAGTGCAAGCACTTAAATTGGGTTGAATTAGGTTAGATATGTTTAGGTTGGGTTTAGTTGGGTTGGCTTAGGTTGGGTTTGGGTTGGGTAGGTTGGGTTAGGTAAGGTTAGAATGGGTTAGGTTGGGTTAGGTTACATTAGGTGAATTTAGGTAAGGTTAGGTTGGATAAGGTTCTTAGGTTGGGTTAGGTTGAGTTACGATAGGTTATGTTAAGAGGGCTATATACCGGATGTAATTTTCCGCGTTTGATGCGCGGAGACAGTGAAGTGATAAGGTTCAGCTTTCCACACTCGATGGTAACAACATCGCTTCTATTCGCGGCGCGCCAAACTACCGTGCAGTGTTTCCCTACTAGTATTTTTCCTATGCGACGACCCTAGAATATTATTAGAGGAAAGTTTGTAGTAAAGACCAACGCAAGCTTCTAACGTTGAGTTTTACGAATCCGGATGGTATTTTTCCAGTAACGGCAGTCTAAAAAAGTAGTTTTTAGCCACTTAGAGGGGCCCTAAAAACATGTTTCTAATAAGCACGTTGCATTTTTAAAATGATTGAAGCATAGTTTGAACTGTGTGTTCATTTCCTAGATAAACATATTGTGAATAAGTTAAGGAGTTTCACAAAGATAAAAAAGGCTCGGCACACTACAAATCCGTTCATGCGTCAGGTGCATAAGCATTATAAGATGGATTAGAGTCGGTACAAGCTAGTGACACTTGGTGCAAGCAAGTGCAGCTTAGTTAAACCTGGACTAATTAGTGAAAGACAATGATAATTACTGCAAGATGGTGATACTTTGCGCAGGATAGCGCAACTTAGGACAAAATTGTTCATCTCAGTGTAGAGAAGTGCAACTTAGTAAAGTAAGTGAAACTTTGTGCAAGCAAGGTTATGGGAAGTTGGTCTGTGTATTGTAAGGTTGGGATAGGTTAAGTTGGGATAGGTTAATTTGGGTTCAGTTAGGTTGAGTTGATTGTTTGTATTAGGTTAATTTAAGATACGTTTTGTTGGTTTGATTTACGTTCAGTTGGGTGACACGAATTAATGTTTTTTTTTAAATTCAAAACATAAGAATTCAAAGCATTATGTAATTGTTCAGACCAGTTGCTAATTACCCGAAATTTTTAATGTGCGCGCGTGTGTTTTTTTTTTACTTGCCGGTTCAATTTCTTGCTTTTCAGAAATGTTCTAAAAAACTGTAAAAAATTCAAGTTAAAAAAAATTACAGGACAATTTGAAAATTAGTTGCGGAGAACTAAAAATTTTCGCTTAATCCACGTAGTCAAACATTATTACCAATATTTGTTTGTTAAAACTACACAACTTAATCGGTTAAATCGTTCTAGAGAAAATCAAGAAATACAATTATTTCATTTTGGCGCTGCCTAGTGGTGGTGGCATTCACAATTATTATGGGGACATTTAACCTTAACGCGTTCTGTCACGATGCAATTCATAAGATAATGTGCTGCAGTTAAAATATTGTGTGTACTCTGCTTGCACTAGTTTCATTCCTTGTAACCAGTAAACAACATTCTCGTTGCTCGGTTATCTTTATACCTACCAATGAAGGACTAGTGGCTTCGGTATTTCCACAGGGTAGGTTGGTCAAAGGTGAGATGCAGGATGGTATTGGCCAAAAGTACTATCGACTTACAGCACCTACCATAAGATTGAACCACGTGATACATGTCCTTAAATGTGGACAATGTGACTAGGCGGATTAATGTATATTCATATCGAATGCGTGAATACAGGTTACTGTGCTTTGGCGGAAGGGTTACAGTAAAAACGAGACGAAATTACACGAAGTGTACAGAATGGAGTAATTAAGAACGGTGTTATATAATACGTTAAACTGGCCGCAACGGAGCAATAATTCCAGACACATACTCGCGCAGTCGGCAGGAACACGGCAGAAGACAGCTGGAAGCCAAGCTAACACTTGGAATCATGTTCTTGCGAGCGAGTCTGAGAGAAGAGGCTGATCAAATATTCATCCACTCCCACCACGAGCACAGAGCTCAGTTTTAATGCCCGCTGCCGAGAGAGGCATAGAAGCAAAGTGCCCCGTAGTTCCGTGCACAAACCCGCAGTTTAGTCGCTCTGTGATACCACTTCAAACACTTCTGTCCGCTTTCTTAAAGCAGGCTCATAGCAGGGAGTACATTATACATGTCCCCACACACTTGCCTTTATATCAAAATATGTCGTTCGATACACATAGAGATGTTGGTGTTCTTTCTCATATGTTTTACGCACACATATACGTGTGGCAACAACTCGTAAGACAATTCTAGATGGAATTTATTAACTGCATATTATTATAAGTTATCTAAATAAAAAAATCGTTAGTTTTATCATTCCTTAATGTGTCTACATTTGATGTAATAATATGCTGAATTTTTTTAGTATTTAGATTTTTTTCATTAAATATAAAATTATAAAATCAAAGGCATTTTAAAGTGTGCAAACATTGAAACAGCGAGTTTTTTAAAATTCGTTTACTACAATATCAGGTATGTAAATTTTTATTTACATATCAGAATTACACCCAGAATGGATACATTACAGATACATTTAACACACATATTTGACTAACTTTACCAAAGTTATCTCAACACACAATAAATACACTTTTACCTTACCCAGCCTATACATGGAGGATGTAAGGAAAGTAAACTCCTGAACTACGGGAGATAATTAGTTACGAAAAAGTATAATTATATTATGTGTGACATGTCCTGAACATGTTATTACTGAGTGTGGTAAGAGAATTTGGAAATCAAGATTGAAATAAATATTTTAGTAAAATACCGAAAAAAAGTACAGTTTTTCCCGTAACAGGAATACCAAGCGTGTTGGCAAAAATGTAGCACTTTGCACTGGCGTTTGGGAGGACAAAGTATCGATTCCCAGCTCCGGGCTTTCTCAGTTAAGTTTCGCACTGTTTCTCGAGATTGTATCATGTGAATGCTGGGATCGTCCCGTAATAAATACCACAACTTAACCCTATCGCAGATCATGTTCTTGGGTCAAATGTTAGCCGTCTTCAATGATTTATCTATCTACTCGAAGTAGAACACAATAAAATCATATTTTTTTAAGCTGTCACTAATCATTAAATTAATAGTTTCCATATTTTAACGAATTATTTTTCTTAAAAATCCACAATAGATAAGCATACACTGGTATTTTATTTGAAATGGTTAAGAGTATTCAGTATTAATTATTACTTTCTCTCTCTCTTCATATTTCCCATTCAAAATCCTTGGAGTTTTTTTTTAAATAATACCTTTATCAAGGTGATTATTAATTTATCTATTTTTATTTTGAAATGAAAACTCACTTCATGCATTAAAGGAAATGTAAGGGTATTGATTTAATGGCTGGATGCACTATATAGTTAAGAGTTACAGACGACACAGAGCAATAATAACGCCTACGTGCGCGGAGCATTAATCTTTGGAACAATTGCACTGTAAGTAGATATCGAGGAGCATTCACTGTTTCCAGTGTCGAGTATCGAGTGTGTGGCAGCCGCAACAGCGCGTGAGGTCCATTGTTCGGTGCAGACACTGGCACACAGAGCTGTGAGATGACCAACGTTAATGGCATGCCTTGTGCTAGGTGTGTTGTGTCAAGGATGTGGAAGGAGGGGTGTTGAAGGGGGGCGTGGTTACGTCAGTGGTCCATGAGAGAGGTCGTTAGCGAGGATCAATGAGAGGATGTGCTGCTTGTACCTGCCTCGCCACCTTCCCATCTGCAGTGCGCTTGTGTACGTCTTCTGTCTGGGTCACATTACGTCCAATGTGGGACTCATCCTCACTACTCGTTCACAGCACTACGCAATAAGACGTTTACTTTTCAGCAAGTAAAAAAAAATTGGCGAGATAATTTTTTCCAATTCAAGAAATTTTTAACTCTACTAATATCGTAAGTAAACACAAATTTTGCTCGGATTTTCGTATGTGGGAATCATGCCGGACAATTCCGTTGGTCGGCGAGTTTTTTCGTGGATCTCCTGTTTTCCCGTCCTTTAATTCCGGCACTCCTCCATATTCACCTCAAGTCATCCCTCACCAGCGCTTAAGCCCACGATGTTAAGCACTGACCAATATCTCTCACTCAGTCACAAAATTTACTAACGGCATGATTAGCTAAAACCATTGTATTTACGGCTTTGAAAAATTTTTCCTTCTTCAAACAAAATAGTCTGACATATTTTTTATATCTGCACTCGCTTAAGCTTAAAAATTACTATCGTGAAAACTACACAAAACAACAAATCATGTCCTTAAAAAGAAGGAATTTAAAAAAAATGTTTGTGTTCTCAGAAGTTCTGTATACATACCTCTGATTTTAATTAATGTGCACTGTTTTTTACCTCTTTGACAGTCAAAAAGGGCATGTTACTTTAAGCCGAGTAATGCATGATTCTTAAAATGTTTAGGCATTCGTAAGAAAATATATACGAATCATAAAACTGTGACTTTAAGAACAATTTAAAGAAAATAAAAGAGTATAATAACTCGTACTACTTGTGAAATATCTTGACCCGCAACTATATGTTCAAAAATTACGTATCCCAATGAACAGACTATAACCACATTACTCTAGCTAAACGACCCCATTTCAAGTCGGTAAATTAATTTTCTTCAATTACTGTATTCAAGAGCGTATGGTAGACAAATAAGCGCTGATAACATCAATTGATTCCTACGCTTTTTTCGAAGCCAGTATGGATAAAATACTCAATGACAATCCTAGATAATGGTCTTTGCCAAATTTTTATGTAAATATTTATCCGAAATTACTAATACGTTACGCATGATCTCTTGTGTCGTAGTTAAATGCACGAGGTTCTGGCGTCAGAGATTGTGCCTCAGAAGTTCGTAACACTGTAAACCATTTTGTTTAAAACGTTGGCTTAAACTATTATCTAGGATTGCCATTGTTTAGTTTTCGCGAATTAGCTTCAAGAAACCTACAGTTATAGATTAATGCTTTTAGCGTTGAGTAATGTACCACGCCCTCTTAAGCTACTATGGAGGTTTACAAGAGCACCATCCTTTGTGTGATATCTGAATGTGTGAATATGTTTGTGTGTTTGATCTCTTGATATATCCGTGGTAATATTTTCAAAACGGCCACCAGATAAATTTTGCAGAATTTCATCAAGCTCGATACACTAAAGTACTAACTGAGTTGACTTGACATTTATGTATTTTGTTCATGCTGTTTTGATATTTCTAAAATAGTGGCCATTTAGAATTTCGTTTGGTAATTTAACATATCTGAGTAAATATTTTAATGAATTTTATCAAACTTGGTAAACGTATTTGGTAAAGTCATTTTACATTAATGTCACTTGCTCATACTATTTCCATACTTTTACAATGGTTGCAACGTAAATTTTTTGACATTGGATATTTCAAGAACCTTTTTCCATAATTGCATTAAACTTGGTTCACGTGTAGTATACCGCTATGAGTCATGATATTTATGTTCATGCCGTGTTCGTGGTTGCATGTTGGTGGCCATTCCAACGTGTTTGTATCGCACAAGATATCCGAAGAACCATTATTTATAAATTATTGAACTAGGTTTACACATTGTTCAATAGTAAAGTGACTTGACTTTTATATATTTTTACCGCGCCGTGTTCATATTGATACATTGGTGACTATGTGAACATTTTTCTATCGCACGAGGTATCCGAAGTATATTATTTTTAATGTCATCAAAATTTGTTAACCATGCAGTTAATTCCGAGTAAATAAACTTCTTTCGTTTGTATTCTAAAAATGCCGTGTTCACATAGTCATGACGGCAGCCATTAAAGCAGTACTTGTTCAATAGAGTCATGAAAAATAACAATGTATCCGTTTCAATCAAACTCGATTTACATATACTACTTAATGCAAAGACTTGAGTTTTAAGCATTATGTTAATGGATAAATTCGTCTTAAAATTTGTTGGTCTTTAATTTTTTATGAATATAGATAAGTAATTTTCAGGATAATTTTCCAAAATTTTTCTCGGATTTCTATACCAAATAAGGACTTAGTAAGGTTAACGGGAATTTATTGTTATTTGTTTATTCCGTATTTAGTGATGTTACCAAACCGTGAAATTCTCACGACATGCATACACATTTTAAAACATATATTTAGACAACCAGTGGACACAGTTTACGTTAATTCAATTTGAAACATGTTTCAAAACATTTATTTATCTAGTTGTAATTGTTGTGGTACGCCGTGTTTGATGACAGCAAGATCTGAATTAATTAAAATATTTATTTCACATTGCCTCATCTACATGGTCGATTTGAACTTGGATGTAGAGTGCACCCTTGTTAAGGAAAGTAAGCTTATTTTTGATACAGATTTTCGTTTACTTAATTATCTGCGTTATTCATTATCTGTTGCCTCTATTAAATAATGCATAGTTTTCCATTGTTTTTCAATAAAACGTGTTACAATTTTAATTTTTTCAAAATGAATGACAAACTAGCTTGACGAATATATATAATTCCGCAGTGGCATTTAAAAACAAACTATTTAATATGCGTTACAAGAACTTGTAGCTGCTCCCAGGAAATGAATAAAGTAAAAGCAGTTTCACAGCTATCATGATCAAATATACGTAACTGCATTAAACTTACAAATCATTGTTAGTTTCCTACTGAGAGGAAAGTGTGTTTGGTAAAGGTAAGTACGAGGACGATAAAAGATTGGTACTTTTTTATTTGTGTACCTAGTTTTACTATATTTACTGCATTAATTCAACTTAGATTGTTCTCTGTATTTTTTAATATGAAAGTGGAAATTTTATAATTTTATATTTGAATCACGTGCATTCAACTGTACTTCACTATAGTTCTTTTAAAGTGTGTATTCTCAAAATTTCTAGGCTCCAATGTTTTACGACTACATTTTGTACTGAAACGTTACGGTAAAAAAATTTTGCGTTAATGTAATTTAAAATAATAGTTAATAAATTCATTTCTTCGTTTGAGTTATTTATCTCTAGCTAATGAACAACCAATTAATTAAACAGTTTTACCAAAAAGATTACTTTTCTGTCATTTAGAGGCTTATTTGTAGTCTTAGTGAAAATAAGGTCGAATTCAGTCTTTCGGCATGTTTGTAAAAAAAATAACGGATTTAGCTAGCGGTACTTCTCTGCCGTTTTATATACAAGGAACGAATTTGTTGAAAAATGTAAAATTATGAAAATTAATTATGTAGTTAACAATTTTACTCAACTTTGCAATGTTCCGCTCTCTTATTTAAACCAAAGTACGGCGAGGAACAACTTTGTACAATTTATGCATGTCATGTAATCGTTCTCTTTCCAAAATCATTGCTTTGTAGAACTGTGCATTCCGCTGATAAAGTGAGAAAAACTAATCCCTGCTGCAAGAGGATTTCTGACTCTTCTCTTTTCATTTCAGCTTCCTATCTCACACGTCCAGAACACAGTTAATTCGCTCGCTGGCTGATTTGCATCGCTGCGAGTTCCCGATATTTCAGTGTTTGCGTTGGTGCAACAGTCAATAGAATTAACATTACTTAATTTACTGATAGTACAATTTCCCTGATTGAATTCGCGGAGTCGGATTCGAATCAAGTGAAAAGCCGGACGATAAAATGACAAGAGAGTTTGGAGGGAGAAATTAAAAAATTTAGGAGTGGTGGAAAGCCTCTCCGAATTTTAAAGTAAATAGTGTTTTTTGATTTAATGAAAGTAAACGTATAAATGTGTTATTTCTTGCTGTGCAGTCCAAAATTTTTTAAGCAGGTAAGTAAAAGTTTCAATATTCCTTGCTTTAAAAATATTAAAGTTACTACGGTTTAAATTTTGTCATTTGACATTCGTAATTCTCATGCTTCTGACTAAACAAAGAAAAGAACATTTCAGTACTATAAGTATTGAAGGAATGTAAGTAACGATTCAACCCACTTCACTCAATTCCTGAATCAACGTCAGCGAGCTATCAAAGCCTTTCTTAAAGTAAATTTACTACAGTATCTGTTGGATTTGTCCACAAAAACTACACTGAGCTTTATAAACTCTCAGTAAAAAGATGCCGCGACTTAAAATACAAAAAAAAAAATGGTTTTACAAGAGTCATTCCTAGTGTCATGGTATGTTTATTTACATCAAATACATAATTAGTGTCAAATAAAAATGTTTAGTTACAATATTTTTTGACTAAATTACAATAACTGAAGACATCTTGTTATTTTAACGTGCTACAGAACAAATGAACAACATGCTTGGGTCCCACATGTTCAGTTTTAGTGAGAATATTTGACACCAAAGATATCAGTTCTGCAATAAGAAATATGAAAGGTATGCAGGTCACTTAATGTTCGAATGATGCCAGCCGCTGACGTACTTTGCGTGTTTGCGGTCTGGATGTGCGGAAACACTAACGGTAACCCAGATACGTGCAACAGCCTAGTCTCTTCATGCAACGCACTTACCTATAATGCTGTGTTTTTGCCGACAGCTCGCTCGTGTTATTTATTTATTAGAAAGGTAAATGTACATTTAAAGTATTTTGCCCCAAGATTATTATAGCATCCAATTTTCAATTTTAGGCCTCAAGAAATAAGGATTTAATAATATTTGGAAGATCTACAGCTACAAAATTAAATCCCTAAGCCGGCATGTTTTACGGATATAAAGAGGAATTTTGAACGGTAATCTTGAATTTACAGGATTTTCCTTGTTCCTGAAGGCGTATTAACATTTTCGACATTTCATACTCTAGGTGTTAAGTCTACTACAACCTTCTACAATGTTAGATAGTAAATTAGTTCAATATTATCGGACATTTTTTGGAAGACGCGAAATAACGCACTCATTTTATATTCCAGAAAATGTCATAAAACATAGAAGTTACTTAATATCGAACAATGTAAACAGTGTAGTGTTTTAACATTTAGATATTGAAATGAGAAAATCATGCCCACGCCTTCTGGAAACCATGAAGCGGGTAAAATATTGATAGTTGGATACGACTGCACATCATTACACGTAAGTAGAGACATGGAAATGTCGCGGGTTTAACGATATGCAGGCTGGACTTCAAAGTTCTGTGTACACTCTGTCCTAAGCTTCTTGTTCATTGGCGGCTGTTCCAGTGAGTGGCCAGTTGTACATCTGGCAACGTAGTGTGGGACTAAGTGTTTGCTTTCATGCAGGTCTGCTGTTGGTTCACAGTCCTCAAGAAAGACTTCCATCAACAGAGCTCTAACCACAAAGGAATTCATTTATACAGAAGTTTGAAATTCAACGTCTTCTGAAATGAATATGCGAAATTTCCGGTTGTCTACATATAATGAGAGATGATGGTTTATTGCGAAAAACTTGACTGTTTACTTGGTTTCAACGCACGTTCAGCATACCAAAAGATAATTGGCTTTCGCTTTAAGTAGTGCTTTTTGCCCTATTTGACTAAGCCAATAAGAATACCAAAATTACCATATTTGATGCGTATTATTGGACTGCACAGCTACGTATTGTCAGCCACATATTACCCAACCATGCATGTCACAAGAAATCACAGTGTTTTCAAGGGTATGTTGGCACACACATTTTCGCGATATACAATAATCTCTACACATATGCAATTTTAGAGTTGACATCAGCCTGCAGAGTCAGTGGACACCCCTGGGCGTAATTTGTAGTTGGCCACCTAACTTCTTCTAATGGACATCATTTTCTCTGGAAAACAGTTTCATTTGCGTCACATCTGCTGCGACGTGGATTGATGTTGCCGCACGTTGGTGTCTTTGAGAAGAGCTCTACCTTCTATCTCACACCTCCCGCCCTTCACTTTCTACGATGTGGATGCAGGCAAGCTATCATTCAAAACTGACAGCGACCTTCACGGACGGCGAAGACGCCAGCTGCTTTAATTTCCGCGATCTTCGCTCAGGAAGCGCTTAGCCATTCCACACTTCCCGCGAGCATGCTGAATTAAGCCAGCCTCCTTCATCTTTCTCCTGTGAACGTAACATCCTGCGGAACCCTAGGCTGCTATAGTCTGATGTGCTCGCCTACTGCATTGAAGGCACAGGCATGTTACGAAGATTCATGATATAATGATACAAGGTGTTAACAAGGTTTACAACCTAAGCAATAAGACACTGGCATAAGGGCTTCACATACCTTGATTGCAGACCCCAACATTAATGGAGAAACTATGCTGAAATAGACTAATCCATAATGAACCATTTTTAAGTACAACCATTTGCAAATAAAAATAGATTTGATCAACGCATTGTCATAATACGTGTCTTGGCGTCCCTGCCGTTTTGGAAGTTCCTTGCATTTCAGAGGCCATTTAGAGCATACCTTCGTTTAGGAAAGATATTATTATGAGAGCCTGCTTATGTTTATCTGTATGATATGCTTGTATGTAATTATATATGTTTTTATGTATGTATGTCCGTAACTTATACAGTTTTACACAGTACTGGGTACTGAACGAAATTATGTCACAATGTTATGCGAAGACTGATGAACACGACGCTATATATTTAACGATATACTCGATATGTTAATATGTATGTAATATTGTTAAACCATATGTACAACTACGGTGAAACCCACATAATTTACCAAGTCAATATTATCCGTTGCTGACATAATCATTACTACAAAGCAAAATTGTAGGCTATAGATATTAATTACTTTGTGCTGGTAGTTCATGGTAATTGCTCGATAAAATTTCACGTAATTATGAGTTTGTTATTCTTTTTTTTATTTCAACATCCAAATTACTTAGAAGCACTACTTAGTGATACGAATGAAGAAAAAAACTTAATTAATAAAAACCAAGTGGTTGACGTCACTCCCAAATTGTAATAGTAGTTGTTAGTTGTTAGTTCAACTGCTCCGTGATTTAAATTACGTAATTGTTGTGTGTATATATATATATATATATATATATATATATATATATATATATATATATATACACACACACACACACGTTTGTACCAGATTGTATCACATAGATTCCTGCTGAGAATGTCGTAATTACTAATATGAAGAAATATTTTTTTCATGTTCATAACTGTAAATAAAATGTATATGTTAGCATCAAATACTGAGAACATAAATTTACAAGAAAATAAGTGAGTGCCGGTGGCCACTATCGTTTGTTTAGCAATGTTTACAATTTTCACTGCAAACAACAAAACAATAATGTAAAATAAATTTGCTGTTCAGTTATTTCGCATAAAATTAAACTTAATTAATTGAAGTAATGTTTCCAAACAAGCTATAACAATATTACATGTTTAGTCGATGGATATGGTGTATGTTTACATACATGAATGAAATAGATCACTTTCTTTGTGGAGTTGGTAACCCAAGGCACGCTTCATACAGGTTTCATGACAAGAAGGGCATGCATTACGATCACTAAGGAAACTGTTGAACCGTATTTAAATAACGATCTACGTAAATGCTACTGCTGCTTATCATCACTTGGGACATAGCCAGCTGCAGATATAACACCTCAGCTCAAAGTCAGATTGTCGTCTCTGAAGCTCTGTATCTCTTGCTATGCTTTCCATCGCTACTCCATTTCCAATACACATCACTCTTCCCGTTTACAGCTCAGCATCATTTTCAATTTACGTATCACATCATCTTAAAAAAAGTACGGTAATGCATTTTGATTCCTCATTAAAAAAACACTACTTTAAGGGCTTGTTCCCGAGTTTTTTTTTTTTTTTCAGACTGGTGCCAATAACTCAAATATTTTTAACCAAAAGTTTTTAAAAAAAATTTAGTCAATGTGCAATCACACAACGCACAATACTGTGGACGCGTTTTTAAAATAATGTACCATTATCCAGCAAAAAAATAATTTCCTTCATTTTTGCTTATTTTCACGACGAAAAACGTGGTACTTTGGGTAATGAAATCTAAAAAACCGTGCAGTATAATTCTACAAAAAAAATTCAGCTACAAATTATAACATATAAGTGTCAAAACTGTGCAGCGAAATTTCGATATGAGTATTAGGTAGCAATAAAAAAATATTTTCGAAATCACTGCAAAACTCCGTAACAAGTCCTTAAAACCGATTTCACGTTTGATCATCATAAATTACCTAAACATTAGCAACGTGTTGTAAACTGACAAATAATTTTGTACAAAATGTTAACGTTGACTTTGGATTTATCGATGTTTAGATTTTAATCCGGCCGCTTTTAGTAGCATTCCCTTAATGTATTATCCTTAAAATATAGCGTGAGCAAAATAATATATTGCACAAAATAAGATCGTCAGATTAGATTTACCCGCACCCCCTTCTTCGCTAGCCTGCCATCACGTCTGTAATCAATAACAATCCTAACGGAAAACAGACTGATTAGTTCTGCACAGACATATTTCTCTTATTATGTATCATGATAGCCTTTCTAGTGCCGCAAGGTTGTTAAACATTGAAAATGTTTGGTATAAATGACGTTATTAAAATTTGTTGGACATTTTTTTGTGGTGAAATGCCCGAAAATAATGCAAGAATCTTTTCACAAGAAAATTATTTTTAGTTTTCCATACAAACGCAAAAATATATTTCGCTGACCTTGGATACAGTTTAATTGAAATTCTTTCAATAAGATTTACAATTTGTCACACATTATTTTTACAGGGGCTTCATAATAATATATGTTTTCTGCTAAGTGTCACGTTCCGGCGAGTTGCCAATTTAATAAATACTGAAAGTTGAAAGCTTTGTCCTTTATAGGATCTGCTATTATTTAAGATGTCTCCGATAGCAGAAAGTTTTATAATCAAATTATATGAGCAATTACATTGCAATTTAAAGTAGTCAATGAGGCCGCGGATTGCGTAGTGGATAGACCACTCGCCTCCCACCAAGGCGATCTGGGTTCGATTCCCGGCGAAGTCGCTCCGTGGATTTTCGCATGTAGGAATCGTACTGGGCGATGATGCTGGGCGGTTGGTATTCTAAGGGGTCTCCCGTTGCCCCTGCCCCTCTCATTCCAGCGCTGCTTCTTACATCATAACATGACCCCTTTACCAACTATAAAAACCTACATGTTAAGTGATGACCAATATCTCTTCACTCAAAATAATCCACGAAATGTATTTTCTTCAAAATAATTTAAAAAAAAACTCAAAACTCATCCTACTAAAATTCAACCATATTCTTCACTTATTTACGAGCAAGTTAAAAAACAAGATGAAACATCGATTCACTCTTTCGCAGGCACATTTACATATAGTCAATATTTTCTGAATTTCCTAAACCAATACTTATTCTGTCACTACAACGTTGAATAATGCGCTACACTTTAGTTTTTATTACGAACCTACGGTGTTAAAGAATAAAAACAAGTAGTCTTATACTAATCAAACAATTCAGCGCACCAAATAAAACTAGCGGTTCATAACGGCGAATAAATAAAATCATTACTCATAGAATTACAACGTGAAAAAATATATCTTTAGCGCACAGCAGTGGTTTATTGTAGCTTCATGTGCTCGCCTGCAAATTTTTAGCTGCCTTGTCGGTTGTTCGTATTCGTAGACCAATCACGGCGAAACAGGGTATTATAATCAGATGATTGGTGTAACTAGACCGCGATGCTGCAATTTTTTCAATATAGTATGGAGAAATTTACCGGTAATCGTTTTATAAGAAATACATACAGTTAGTTTACAAATCCTCGCAATTGAATTTCCGACAGTAATAAAAACGGCATTTTTTATTTGTTGCTTTCTTAAAACTTAATTTGTTTCGCAATGTTTATTCCAACAAACCACCCACTGAATATAGCTCATTATCTGTGGAGGCATTTTGAAAAACTGAACTAGACTAATAGTTTTTAATATTAAAGTAGGCTAATCAAGAGATTTGGTGTTTATTGCATAATCAGTGAGCTCACTCATAGCAAGCATTTATTTTTCTCTTTTAAATCCTGTGAACGGAAAATATACAGGACTTTTACGTGCTAAATGAAAACGTGCTTCTAAAAATTTGTGTGAATGAATATCGTTATTGTGATCGACGAATGATACGTTAGTTAGTCGTTATGGAAGTTGTAAATTGAGTTAAAATTGTAAGCTCATAGAGATTTCTTCTCCGAATATATTGCTCGTGCCTGTATTTTATTAGGCCTAAGATATTTGTGTTTCTGAGGTCTGCTAATTACAATTTTTACAGACTTTAGAAAAACTTTTGTGTTTTAGTATGAACTTGACACAAATATTTACTTCTTTCAATGCACCAAAAAAGTAATTTTGCTATAAATAGTGAGCAATCAATAACTCTTGACAAAACTATTATTATGTTACAAGTTTGCTGCTAGCTATTTTTGGTTTGCTAGTACAACAATATACCATTAAAAATACCTTTATTTTGATTGATATAAATACACTCCTCCCAACCTGAAGACTGATTGGCGTCATTGCACAAGGTCTAAGAAGCTATGGGAAAAGAATTGACAAGATTTGTTTTTAAGAACTATCTCAGGATTTGTCTGAGTGATTCTGCTCTGGAAAACCGAACCAAGGTGTCTGGAGGCAGTAACAATTGTTGTCCGTTCCGAACCCTAGAGGATATTTATATTATTTCTCCTCCTCACTTAATTTATAAAATAAACTTATTTTCCTGTTGAATGATGGGAGTTTATTCAGTACTATCTGTATATACATAAATGAATCCCTATTTCCCATGGTCACGCCATCACGCGTGAACGGCTGGACCGATTTCACTATTTTTTATTGCTATGTTTGTTATTGTTAGGAGAAGGTTGTTATGAAAGAAAAAATTTAAAAAATTGCACGGAAAATTAGAAAATTTAAGAACACTTAACAACCATATAATATTATTTCTAATTTAACCTTAGCGCTTTGGACAATATAAACTTCTTAAATGTAACATAATGACATTTGACCAAGAGGATGTAACAAATCAGATTATCGTTCAAATCGAATACTTCGATCGGAGTTATTTTATTGATAAAAAAGTAAAGAAAACTGAATTTCTTAGTGCACATCAAGGTTAGTTCAGAGTCATTACGCCTAATATTAAAAGTTTTGTTAAGTTTGGATAGAATAACATAAATATTACTAACATAACAAGTGATATACTCAGTTATAAAGAAGAATATAATAGTTTTCTTTGATTTACAGTTGAATTTTCGTTTTTGAAAATGCCAGCAAATAGACGCACAAACTTAAGTCGCAGAACTCGCAATGCTGCGAGTCAAAGATATACAAGAGCAAGTCAAACTGATGAACAACGCGAAGCGCGGAATGAAGTTGAACGGAATCGATGGGATCGAAATCAACAACATAGAAATGTTGCGCTTAACTCCTATCGAGCTGCATTCAATTATAACGTAGAAATCGAGTACAGTTCACAGCAAATCGTTGCTATTGGACCAATGAACGTTGTATGCCAATATTGCAAGACAGGACAACGTCTGTCGGGTCATCTGGTAACATTATAATTGGTATTGTTAGCGATTTTCGTTAGTTATCCTATTTTAAACAAAAAAAATAAATAGTTCATGCAAGAGTCTTAAAAGGTTGGATTATTTTAGAATGTAGACGGAAAACGAAAAAAAAATCGTAATTGTTAATCCGTTCACTATGAAAATTATGTGCATCTGTTACCTGTGATTTTACGTGTAAGTTAACTCACTATTAATATTAAAAATATGTGTTTTAAATGGATAGTAGTAATTTTGTTTATTTGCCAGGGCTGTTTAGATTTTTTCAACGCAAGTATGTGATCTAAATGAAACAACATATCGTATACATGGAAAAGCATTTGTTAAAGAAATAGTCGGTATTGTGCAAAGAATAGCGAAACAATACTTTAAGTATACTTGATGGCCTATCCAATTTTAACGAAATGGGAATTTAAGAGAAATCTTTGCCTGGCCAATCAGTAGAAAGATGTCGACGCAAGTCACGTTTGTCTTCTTTTCAGCAAAACTGATTATTTAATTTTTATGCGCTTACCTATTAATTGAAAAAGTAATAAATTTAAGCTCCGATGATTGTAAAAATACAGCATTCATACAAGAAACAAGATTTTTAGGAAAACTCAAATGGCTCGAAACAGCTTTTATTTTTCAGATCACTGTATCAAAAAAAAACCCTGATTAACTCCAAAAAAAAAAAATCATTGTTTCGAATTAACCTCATACTTTCGCATATATGCTACATATATTTAGAGTATTGCGGCTGTGTGACTCTTCAGTAAACATTATTGATATATGTCACCAGTTTAGTTCTTGGCGCATAAAGACGATATTAGTTTTTACGTGCATACCACCGGCTTTATTGCTTATTTTTATTGCCTCGAGCAGGTAAAATCAATCCCGCGATGACTTATCTCTGATCACAACAATCACTATTACCTGGTTATTGTCTTTAGCAATGGGGTTACTAAATTTATAGAAAAAAAGTGTTATGGCATTTCAGGCAGGCTAAAAATTAGAACATTTCTGTGAGTTTTTCCTTTGACATACAGCTTGTTTGTCACTCTCAAGAGAGCTTCTAGCGGATTGCAAAAGCACAAGAAACTGAGGAGCGAACGCCCATGATACCATACTGATACTATATCAGACTGCAGCCAACTATTGGACAGTTAAATTGGCCTCTCGTTTAACTCGTCCTTGAACTGTCAATGCGCTAAGGGCGACTATGAGGCGCTCATCACGCATCACTCTGGCCTACGGGCGCAAGACATATTAAAATTGACGTGAAGTCATTTCGCCAATTAATTTCCACTATGAGGCATTCAGTACTTTTAACTTAATTTCACGGCGTAATATTTAACACAAAGATTGTCTGATAGTTCGAACGCCTTTTTAAATATTTTAAAAGTTGTATATGCCTTACTAATACCCGCACACTTAAAATTTACCGCAGAAAGAAAATATCGCCATTTTTTCCCCTGAGGAAGTAAGTTTTGCAGAATTGTCCAATACCTGGGTATTCACTAATTTTCTTCACTAAGTAAACATTATTTTGATATATTTCTCATAAACGTCTATCTGCCAGAGATCCCCTTCCCGGAATGGCGGCTATCTCAAGTGTAAAATCAAGTAGTGAATATATAATCCTAGAGTAATAATGGATATATTTTATTAAAAATAATAATTGTATATCGCTGATGAATTAGCAAAAACTAGTTTGTCATTCATCCCAAATTAGCAACAGATATCAAGTCTGACGATATTTTTAGTAAAACTGAGGAAATGATATTTCTGAAAGCAATATATTATACTAAAATATGAGAATAAAAATTAAAGTTTAAAAAATATGTATTTTTTCAAATAACTATTTTATATAACCCGAGTGTGGAGTGTACAAAGGATATTGGCATCCAACCTGCAGGTTGCTGAACTTACGTAATTATCCTGCTTCTAGCTGTAACGAATCTGTACAAGTTAGGTTTAGCAATAAAGTCAGCTGTGAAAGAAGGGCGTGAGAGTTGACAGGAAAGACTACGAGGTACGATTCCTCCCGGGTGTGCTTGAATGTTGCAGTAGCTGCTCGGCGGGTGGCGGAAAGGGAAACTGCAGGAGTTTCTCTTAACGACGCGAATATTGTGTCCCTCAGCGACGTGCCTTGCTTGGTGTGGCTGAGAGCTTTCTCCGGGGCGGGTCGGCTTCTAAATCACTACCTCCTCTTCCCCCCTCCATATAAGTTTCCTTAGTATTGTGGCGTTAGGGCGCCAAGTCTCGGCGGGAAGTTCCGCTTACTGACGTCATGTCATTCAGCGCCAGAGGTTACAACGTTACCTGCAGTGAGCAAACCATCTCATCGTACCTTAAGTTCGGCGAACATTGTGCCGCCCATGTGCGGTGGAGGCCATCTGCACCCCAATATCGGGTAACAGAAGAATATTTCGTGGTCGCCCTTGACGGAAAATTTTTATTGTTTCAAAAATGTTTATAACTGAGCGGAAATTTTTTTGTAGACATGCATTGTGACTATATGATTCTATAATAAAAAAATTGCCTTTCATAGTTTTCTTACAATGGCATGTCAAAGTCAAAATTTGCTTAAATCTGTTTTAATCTTTAATGGAAAACCAACTGACTCACCGAACTGAACAAAAAAAATTACGCTGAATAATTATGATATATGTAACAAGGTCTCCTATGTAAAACCAAAAATAAAATCCGTTTGTAATTTTAAAAAATTCATGAATTTTATAAGTATTATTTTAAAATTTTCTTTTAATTACTTTTGTTGTTATATAAGAGCCTTTGTAGCTTATATCATCGTTATTCGGTGTGCATTTTATCAGTTATGTGAGTAAGTTGATTTCCCTTTGAATCATATAACCGTTTTATGCAAAGTTGGACGTTTATGTGCTACGAAAATCTAAATTTTTTATTTCAATATAATTTAGTCACAATATATATCTACACAACAAGCCATATATCGGTCAAGTACAAAATGTTTGAAACAATATAAATGTTATGCCAATCGCCCCCTTAAGATTAAGTCTCACCTTCGTGTTGAATATTCTGTGGGTTGATCCCTACCCTTGTGGATTTATCAGATTTTTTTCCTCGATAACTCTTGCTTCAGTGGATTTATGTACCTTTTTACATGGCAGGGCACACACAAAAGCTTAGTTAATTGTCTAAAAAACTACTATATCTTTATTATTTTTAACCGCGAAACAGCTGAAACGTAAAAGTGATTCACTTTCGGGAGCAAGGGCACAGTGGTGGCAAAAGTAACAGATCAGAAAACATGAACGAAACGATTTACTACGCCACGACGAAGCAAAAAAATAAAACTAAAGTTTTAGCACATGTTTGATAAGAAAACCCATCAATCCCAGGCCGAGTAGAAATTAATCATTTTTAATTAAATAAATAAATAAAAATTATATTGTGGTTCTTCAATCGTATAAAAGTTTTACAGATATAGTAAACTACATTTAAACACATATTATCTGATAACTCCAAAACGAGGAACATTTATTTCAGGTAAAAATAAAAATTGACGAAATGTCGTAATATTAAATTTCCTAATGTTTTGGAATTGCATTTTATTGCGATATATATATATATATATATATGCTAAGAATGATGCGTTTATAAAAG
This sequence comes from Medauroidea extradentata, assembly GCA_003012365.1. Classification (NCBI taxonomy): domain Eukaryota; kingdom Metazoa; phylum Arthropoda; class Insecta; order Phasmatodea; family Phasmatidae; genus Medauroidea; species Medauroidea extradentata. Next base: position 25,775 of record PNEQ01127544.1, on the reverse strand, counting down.
TGGGAAATAAATATTAAACAAACAGGAACTCCAAAATTTTTCGTGATTTTTCATTTTACGGATACCACCGCGGTTCGGCACTTGCGTGTCCAAGGCCGCAGCCTCTCGTGCGTTACGGATGAGTGAGTGAGAGATGTTGATCAGCGCTTAACATCGAGGTCTTTAGCGCTGGTGAGGAATAACATGAGGTGAGTATGAAGCGGTGCCGGAATGAAGGGGCAGGGAATACTGGAGATCCCCGAGAAAACCTGCCAACCAACAGCATCGTCCGGCACGATTCCCACATGCGAAAATCCGGTGTCCGACTCCGCCGGGAATCGAACCTGGATCGTCTTAGTGGGAGGCGAGCGATCCGACCATTCGGTCATCGCAGGCCTAGCGTTAAGGGTGATTTAGGCACGCGCATAGGATATACCAACGCCTCTAAGAACTAAAATGGCGCGGAATCTATCCGCTATCTGGAGACTTTTAGTTCTGACCCTACCACTGTAAAAATAGAAACAAAAATAAGAAAACGCAACGAGACGTATATTTGTTAAAAATACATATCAGTTTAACGAGATGTCATATCTGCTGCTCATTTAACACGATGTCCGTATGTCACACGGGCAAACAAGTATTGGCGCTGTGTAGTTTACGAAATAATTAGAGTCGCACAATTCCAGGGTCGGATCTAATCTTTCCTTCGTCCGGGGCAAGAATTGTGATTTGGTCCCCCCCCCCCTTCCCCTCCTTACCGTCCTCGGTTTCCATCAGTCCAATCAACCCAACACTTGCATACGTTGTTTTGCGCTCGTGTAAATAACAGTGTAAAATTATAGTACAGATACATAACACCTGTACTTATAAACTACCGTTAGCAGTGTTTAAATACTGTATTCGTAACAGTATATAGCGTTCAAGGTTAATAAAAATACAAAACTAGTAAAAGTTTAAACATTGGCAGGTATTGTATCATTTGTACAATCAATTACGCTTCATTCCTAAGTAAAAGTTTTCGCTACCACCAGCGCCCCATCTAACCCACAACCCGGGGCAGTCTGCCCCCCCCCTCCAGATCCGCCACTGCGCAGTTCTACTTCATTAGTTAAATTTTGTCATTTTATTCAAGCATGTATTTTATAAACGTTTATTCTGTTGAAACAAAGCAATACCACTAAAAGTATTATTTTTAGTACGCCCGCTTAGTTTTGTGTGTAAGAGTAAAATAAATTTGCAGGAACAATTGCCAAAAATTAAAAATTTTATTTTTGAAAATAGTTTGGTTTGTAACATATTTAAAACTGTGGTACACCTTCGTGACTGCACACGTTCTCGAAAGAACTCAGATGAGTCAGTTCTAGTTTAGCTCAACATATGCTAAAATACAAACCCTATAGTAGTTTTGACATATGCTATGCTAACCAATTTTCGTTGTTAAGTAAACAGTAAAACATTTTTTTTTAATTCTGTGTACTTTCGTGGACAAACACAAACGCCGTAATAAGTCGTTCCACAAAATAGAGTGAGGCGATTAACCAAGAAAGTTAGCAAAGATTAGTTGAATTCTAAATCCCACAGGTATGTATTGCCACATAAAAAACAAATGAATGAAAATAATTTAAACTGAACTTTTATGTGAAAAAATGGGTTTCGATTTTTTTATTATACTCTGATAGTTCCACTACTCTCTTCTATTCCCCATCACACGCCGTACCAAATAAACCGCTTCTTTTTATCCTAACTAATATCGGTAGCAGTCTACGAACCAACAGAAAAATTGCAAAAATATATAATTGTTTCAGCAAGTGAGAGACGTCGTGATATGGAGTTTGTTGCGGGGTTTCAAGAGTTACAACTTTGAGAACAGTTCTGCCTTCCAAGAGTAACGCGACTGAGATTAAACAATGCTATAAATATTTACTTCTGTAAATAATAATTTTAAGTACAACCTTTCAAAATAAATACTGTGAGTGAGGTTCTTGGGCAAATGAAGCCATATGAAAGTTGGTACTATTTTTATTTTTATAATAAAAAAAATATTACGTTATAGATATACGAAATATTTCTACAAATTATTTCCTTCTCAATGTTTCTTTAAACAAATATAATAGGAAAACTTTTGGCTTGAAATAATGTAAATATAGGTCAAATAAATTATAATTAATGTTCAATCCGCCTAATTCGCAATGAAATTTTGTATATATGTCACGTTTCCACTTAATTCGGAAGTCGGTATCCTCAAGGGGAAGGGGGGGTAAGATATCGGACACTTAGCCGAGGATGTATCTGCGGTAGTCTACTTTTACCTTCCACAGGGAAATTATGTCAGTAAGTGTTATAACACTGATAGTTATAAAATACACATCTTTACTGGTAACCAACCATTGTCCATTCAAACCTTCCTATTGCAAAAGGAAATTTTAGGAGAGTTGTCGGTTTTATTTACGAAAATATTTGGCAATTGTTTAGTCACGAATATCAACAAAAATTGCAAAAACGCAATACTCCATATGAAGAAAACGAAATATTTTGTATTCTAATTACGTAGGGGGTAATAAAACGGAAAATTATTTTTGAGAGATACGGCAAATATTTAAATACTCTAGCACACAGTGCGATGTTCGCTGCAAAGTTTGCGGCAAACATTTATTCAAGCAAACCAAACACGCCATCACGCTACCAAACAATACTTTCATACGCAACCCAGTATTCTAATGTTTACTGGACAAATGCAAATCTAAAACAGCGTTAATTATAAATTCCGTGTAACGCGTCCCGGACATGAAAAAACAATCCATCATTTACGCTGTCGCGCAGGATTCCTTCACGCCGTATATATGCGCATGCATTACGCGAGGATGACGTTGTGTCATCGAATTCATCTCGCGTTTCGCCAAGCGTGACAGATGTAATAAATTGGACCGACGTGCGCACGCCAGATCTCTGTTGACGTTGTGTAACTTGCTCAAAGCTCGTAAGTATGTCGCGACTGCATTTCTCCAGTCGCCAGCAGCATTCAAAAGAAAAAAAAAACATTCGGTGACTGGCACGTGGTGTTACGAGTTTTTATAACTTTTATGAACGAAGTTTATGAACAAATTCAAAACTCGCTTAAATCCCATACTTAAAAAATAAATCCGCTTGGTATTGACAGGCACAGAAACTTTAATTTTTCGAATATGATCATATCTGCTTTAATCTACGGATTCTCTTCTTTCGTTCGTAAGTTTGTATGATACAACTGAAGATTAAGTAGCTTTCATAGTTGAATTGTTATAGCAGAAGAAATAACTAGTGTTACTGAAAAATATACTGAAGAAAAATGTAACATTTTATGTATGCATAAAGTTTTTTTTGTTACGTATTTCACTAAACAATATGATTTGTTCTTGTATGCAAGTTAGGTATAGGTGGCGATATGATAACCCGCTGCAATTTAAATATACCTTTTTCATATTTCCATTTGATAAATGCGCAGTTGTATTACTCAAATGCTAGCTTGCGTAACTTATGGCGTGGTCATAATGCATGTTTAAAATTAAAACTATTTAGAGTTTACAATAATTTTGGCGTTAACTTTTATTCATATTGATAACAGTCGCTGAAATATTTATTTAATTTATGTGTAAATAATTATTTATCAAAGGTTGAATAGAATATTTCCGTAGAGTATGCATTACATTTTAGCGCAAAGTTACTATAATGAATGAAATTATTACTAACTCTAATGTTCGAGACCTGCCGTTTCACTTTGTCATTGAACAGAGTCTTAACATCTTGCGAAAGTGCTTTTATAATTACGGTGTAATTTAATTCTCTAGGAATTCTATGAGTAAATACATGTGACCGGTTTAAGAGTTAATTACTCATGTTTAATGTTCATGACAGATGGAAAAAATATTAAGTTACTACTGGTAAATAGTTTTTACAACACGGATATGAGAAAAACATTTATGAATACATACCAACAAAATGACCTGGTCACCTTAATACTGCCAAAATAAATCTTCAAGATATTTGTTGATCAGCAAGCCTAAATCCAATTGCATCTGCTTAACAGAGGAGAAAACGTAGACAATTTGCACAAAATAATAAAATTTTTAAAGGTTTCTGTTAACTGTAGCAAGGATTTGAAACATTTCTGATATTCCACCACTTACGTCACATCCACCCCACCACTCTTCTCCGCACTGAAATGTGACAAACAAATAAAACCAATGGAAAGCCTTTTTATAACATTAGCCACTATAATTATAATTTCGGTATGCATTATAATATTGTTTAAAATGAGCCCTTGTATAACTAGAGAAATAATATAAACGTTTTAAATACGCAGACACAAGAAAATATAAATAATCAGAGGAGTATTTTAGATATACGCCATTGCAGCAAATGGTGTGCTACAAGAAAACCCAAAATGTGGTTTTTCTGTGACATACCACTGCAATGGCGTATGTCCGTAACACTTAATTGATAAGAACAATGTTTTATTGTAGGAATCTTTTAAAAATAAACCTATCTACAATATTCTACTTTCTGTCCAGAGAGCAACATTTATATCAGGGCGGCAATGTGCACGCGTTAGTAAAGTATTAATGTTATTATTAAACTGAATTATTCAGGATTCTTCAAACATATTAAATCCACGGAAAACACTGGCATTTCCTTAGTCCACAAGAAGCGTGTTTGGCGTAGTGGTTAGAGTTCTCGCCTCCCACTAAGGCGATCCACGTTGGTGTCGGTCCAAGGATTTTCACACGTAGTAATCGTGCCGGACGATAACGATGAGCGGCAGGTTTACTCGGGGATCTCCCGTTTCCCCTGCCCTTTGATTCCGGCGCTGACACATACATCATGTCAACCCTCATCAGCGCTAAACACGTACATGTTAATTTAAGTCCTGACCTAATTATTCAATAAATCTTAGTACACACGTATGTAGTTCATATATGCAAGCTGAATACATTAACGTAATTCAAGGAAGTCAGCGTTAAAGAAGGATTAATGTTAAATATATTTTAGAAGATATTTTCGGAGTGATGAATTTCTAACTTAATTTATATGAATGTTTATTCAACACTGGTGACAATGTTCGAGTTTCATGCGTATTTTTTTTTTAAATAACACTAACGAAGTACATTTACAAATTTTAACATAGTTTAAATTGTATAATTGAGGCACAAATATTATAAAAAAATAGTTTACCTAAGAAAAATATATGCTGAAAGAGTTGGCGTTATTAGCTACGCATATTTACACGCACAAATAACATATTTCTGATTAAATACAATTTGATGTGTACCTATGTAAGAGAAGAATTTGTCAAACAACAAACATTAACAAACTCCAGAAGTTTATTCCTGGAGAAAAATACGAATATTAAATTGTACTGCCTCTAACACTTTTCCTTTGAAGTGATTAATGCTCGACCTAAGTGTGGCCTCAGAAAATATGTGCACTACAGCCATCCCCCTCTCTGACATACCCCTCCCTCCTTCACTCCTTTGTCCCGTTATAACCAGCCAATAGCAAGTAAGTTGCCTGGCCGTCACGATAAACAGTGTGTACAGTCACGTCAGCTGGAAAGTGACAACCAGTGTGTATTTGTTGTCCAGGTCGTGTCGTTTTGCTCCGCGCATCTACAAGGTATATCATTGTGGCATACAAAATACATAGTAGCAAACATCGATGTGACAGGAACTGCGTGTCAGAAACTGGTGTTCGCACTGAGAGGACAGAGTGTCATCAGTAGAAAAGTCTGGAAAACGTAGAAGCAATCGACCTGTGCACAATGAAGGACGAAAAATTGTTCGAAGTGTAATTAAATTTTTTGATCAAGAATAGAACCGAATGTAAAATGTTAGAGATGCAAAAAAAATTCAAATGTAGAGGAGAGAAGTTGAAGCCCTAATATCACACCTCTGGTTACGCCCATATACTTATATCGACAAGTAATTCTACTGTGTTTACATATATACTACACTTACATGAACGATCCTGAAGTGTAACTGTACGGATTATATAGTAGGTGAGGCGGAGCCTTGTTGTTTACTTGTAAAACCAACATATTGATATGAGAACGATATTATGATTATCGCTTGGATGTTACTTGATAATACATTTTCGTAGAGCATAATACTGACAATCACACACTTGTCCCATAACAGCAAGTCGAAGCATGTTGTACATGTGCTAGTAATAGCTGCTGTACCCAGACGTTGCACCGTTGTAAATATCTCAATTAATTAGTTATTTCTTGGATGTTATTATCATATGTGAACAATGATAATGACATATATTTTTGTTCACAAGTTTAATTGATATTTATTTTGCTACATAAGTCATATAATTAAGATTGTTGAACATGCAATGTTTTTTTGTTTACTTGTCTCACAAATAAGTGTGGCTTTTATTTGAGAATTTTTTATTTTATGTGTTAATTTGTGGAATAAATGGCACGATATTGATCACTTCAGTCATGTTTGTTTGTGTTCATTTTTTAAACATACTTTAAGGATTCAGAAGTAAAAACGCTTTTCTGATTAAGTCGGTCAGTTACGGAAATATGAACCATTTTGTAAAAGTCGTCGTATAAATATTTTGAGGGTTGTCGGGGGAAATGCACCAGGGACAGGAACGTGACTTGTGGAATAAGTAGGACCTATCACTATTAGTTTGTACCAACCACTAAAACTTCAGCTTTTCCGAAATTATTCCTGATAAAAAAGCCTTCATCTCATGGGTTGTGCAGGCCTGCTAATGCTACTACAGACGGTCGCTTGCAATATGATATGAGTGTACGGGGAGGGCTCCAAGACAATTCTCCCCCCCCCCCCACTAATTGCTTTCACTCGGCAGCCTTGAAACACTAGCGCTTACACTTAGGTTTGTCAAGCTATACGAAGATAACTGCGCACAGTAAAACTAAGGTTTTGAATGACACTTGATAATAACAGCTCGATATGTAACAAAAAATATAGGTGGATTATGTTTAGTATAATGGATATCATGCACTTGAGAAAATGCTGTTAGTAAAGTAATCCACCGTCATCACAAGAACGAGAATTGCTACTACGCATACGAAAAAAAACTTAACAATAAACTGTAGGAGTTTTATAGACTGTATTACAATAAAAAGAAAATGCCAAATATTTGTACTTAGTTTCAGGGGAACAATTTTCCTGAAACAAGCAGCTGCATCTTTATCTTCTTAATGCTATTTAACCGGAAGCATTAATTTTTTTATAGTTTTCTTTCGACTTTATTTATTTACCATTTTTTTATTTGAATGTGTTTACACCCTAGCGTATATTAATGTTATGTATCATTAAAGTAACAGATTGAAATTTATAAAAGCGTGTGTCCATTTGTAAAGGTAGTTTTTTTAAGGAGATTTCGTATAGAACTCAAGGAAATATAACTCTCTGGAATATATGTTTCAAGCGACCTGGGTGGTGTTGGGTATCTAACCCGCAAACTCTCGAACACGATCCTGACACGCCAGTCCACGGTGCGAGGTGAAGTCGGTCCAGGTCCAACCAATCAGACGCCTGAGCCGTACAGCGGCATATGTCAGCGCCGTAAAAACTCTCCGGGCTGCGAGATGAAGCTATAAACTTCTTCCCACAGCTCTTCGCGCTCGTTCCAAGGCTGTACGCGCGCGGTATTCCAGCCAGCCGAGGTTTTACTGTTGTCAGGGGGTGGTTTACATGCTGGCCTCGAGACAATCAGGAGGCGGAGTTTCGCTTTTTATACGTGGCAAGAGTCCGGACTACAGATATTCACAGGCGTAGTTCGCTATACAGGAAGAAACAAAACATTGAATGACGATATAGCCACGCCAGCTAGGAAGTGTAGAAGACCTGCGTTAGTTTAATTACGTATAAAACAATGTTTTTTTCAACTAAACCTGTAATATTTCAACAAATAAAACATACACACCTTAGCGGACGTGATTTGTTATATGTAAGGAAACTTTAAAACACTTGTGTCACAATAGTTCTGACCATGTGTGTTAACTGTGAGTAAAAATAAATATAATTATCGGAAGACATGTATTATTTGGAATTAATCGCAAGTAATAAATTGAGTAATTCCGTCTGCGTACGTGGAAAACCCTACTTTTAAATGCTTCCCAACCTATATTTCCTAAATGATTTTTAATGTATTTCCCTTATCAAATTTTCATTGTAAAACAATCATGTATATTTGTGGCAGATACTTTGTCATTAGAGTAATACGAAAAATAACTTCACGTTTAAGGAAACATAGCTCTGTAGTTTTATCTATATTTTCACAGTTTCGCCATAGACAAGTAACGAGGTTATCGATAGTTAAATGGCAGCCAGTTCGAAATTGTAAGTATGCAAGCAGCGGCTGCTCGCATTTCGAACGTAGGCAAAATTAATTGAAATAAATTTTAAACATCTCAAGTGGAAATTTAGCACCACCCCGGGATAAATTTTTATCATCTAGAGAAATAACACTTTATTTTATAAATACAGATGTATTTGTTTAATGATAATTTTTCAATTTGCTATAAATAAGTTATTTTAGAAATACGTCTCAGCATAATATCTAATTTAAGACCGTGATCACAAGTTTCAACTTTTTCCTCGATGTTAATTTTGTAAGCTTAAACGAGAGAATATATCACAAATATGTTCAGCACATTTCTATGCAATTATCTTCGCCATATTGACTGATTTTTGAGGCAGTAAATACTATGGGTTTAGCTAATTATGTACTATCGAAATTCTGGTTAGTTGATTATATTGTCGAAACCAAACAATTTCTTGTCTTTAAAAAACTAGGTCTCACGGCTAAAGCCAATTAAAATAAAACTGCCCAATAGATTTTTACACCTGATCTCGTTTAAGTTTTAAAAATTACTAACCCAAAAATAGTGTAAACAAGAGATACGGCCCGTAATACTGTATGATCATTACACGAATACTACAGTATTCAGACCTGAAGTGTTTCGTCATGAGCAAAATATATGTTAAAACATGTGTAGGTGGGTCTCATCCGATCTTCCGTAAACATATTTGTGTACTTTAAAATAAAGTATTCCTCTATTGCCCCTTGCAAAGTTATCAATCGTTAGCATTCATGGTTGGATAAACACATACATCATTAGCAAAACAGTATAACCACACCTTGTTTGAGCACTGATTTATCGCGGTAAAGTTTGACAGGTTTCAGTATAACATGTCCTGATAACAATCTGACGTTGCTGTCTTGTTATTGGCGTGTCCACGTCTGACTGAGCCAATCATAACTCTGGTGCTACACTACTGAATATTTGTGACTCATCTATAATCAACAATATAACATTCTTCCAATCGTACTAAACGCAAACACCCTGCACTGTTCTGCGTAATACTGTGGCATTAAATACTCTAGAAATTTTTCACAGTTTCTAACTATGACAAAAGTACCTTTGATGTTAGTATGTTATCGCACTTATACACTGTCTGAATAAACAATCAAACTTTAATTTAACACTGCGTTAACTTTCTTACACGTGAGTAAATGTACTTTCAGAACAACCGAGTCCATAAATAAAACCAGGCAGACTTTTATACATTCGAGGCTGAACTTCACGTTCACAACTCACGTCAGTTCGCACGTTACGTTCACAACAACGCACGCCAGATAACGCATTACGTTGGACGCAAATTTAATAACCCATCAAACAAGTCAGTTCACACACGAGGCAACGTGCCAGGCGTTTACAACTTTACATGCCTGCGTCTGATTCCGTCCGTTTCATATGGAAGTGGCTGCTAGGCGTTAATATATAAGTAATTATGTATTTCATAATTATTTGCTGCCTAGTTGTTTCATGAGTTGTAATTATATTGCAGCGTATTTAATTTCAGGATAACCAATACTTTCAGAACTAATACTGGCAGTCTAAGGTTTTTATACGGTTTTTATTTAAAATATTTTCAGAATAGGCCTATTTCAACCGGTAGGCTATGCTTCAATTTTATATAGGATTACAACTGTTAGTAGTTAAATTATTACATCCCGATATTTTACCTTAAACGATACACTATGGATTAAAAAATGATGGATTATTTTAGTATTAATATTCGTGCTTTCTGGTTATTCCCTAAATTATGGCATTAAATACTACACCTAAAAATTTTTGAAATCATAAAAATGCATTCGGCTTTATGTACTTTCCTAACTGCGATGACAATATGGCACATTTAATTCAGTTTTGACCTTAAGTAGAATTATGGACAAAAATATTTAAAAAGATTATTTCCAAAGTTTTTATGAAAGTGTGAGAAGCCTTCAGCATAATTTACTGCGAATTGAGAGAAAATAAAAAATAAAGGTTTAAAGGACTTTATTAATTCAAGTTTTATGTGTTTAAATACCTAGGTGTACAACTCAGAATAACTGACGTAAATATTATTACACATTCTCAGCCAAGTCGTAGAAATAAGAAAACAATATGGGCATTGTAAGAGTAACTACTAAGCTTTTATTGTAAAATGTATATATTACAACTGTAAGCTTTTATGGTACACAATATTTCGTATACTAATAAACTGTAATCAAAAGTGTTGAATTGTTACTTTGTTTATAATTTTATGTGAAAGGAATAAAGTATGCCCTCATTTCCCCACGAAACAACAGACATAAATAACAAATACCTGTTGTATGTTGCATCCCAGTTCAAAATTTGCCTCGACACTTTTAACTCCCTGACATCAATTTAAATGGCTTTAGCGGATCGCATTTGACGTCTGCGGCCTGGGGATTCGAGCCATTGTGTGTGGTTCCCCAACCAACACAACACTTTGTATTCCAGCAGTGCACTTGTGTGGCGGGAGCACGCAAAGTTCTGTCATGTGTAGCCCTTCATCTGTTAAACCTGCTGAAATATCATCAGCGATCAACAAATTGCTAACGTTTACATACTCAGCCCCTGCATGAAATGAAGTTGTGAAAACGCCATTTTAGCGTTTTACGACATGATATGTGTAACATACACATAATGTCTATGCACAGATATTGCTTAGAATTTTATTATGTCTTTCACATTCTGTAATGTAAATATTTAAATAAGTAATTGTACTATGGCAGTAATATTTATCTGTGACTAGTGTTAATTAAAATTTTTACGTTTGTTAAATGTATGGTATATTTTCAGGAAATGTTTTAATAATCATACAATTTTGTAAAGGCTCTTACTAGGAAAAAACGTAATTTAATTTAAAAATCAGATCATTTGCAGACCACACATTAATCGATTTTTGCTAGTAGAAAGAATAACTTCCATGTTCACTGCGTTTTTTCGAAGCAGAATTTTTGCCTTCACTTTGGAATCAACAAGAAAGAAAATTTTTAACATAGAACGTCGAAGGGAAGAAAATGGAAGAAAAATCTACGTAGAGGTCCGGCTACGAAGACTTTCTCGAGTAAGATTATGCCTCGAGACGACTTTTTTTGCCTTATAATTCCTTTTGAAGAGAATCTACGAGACCTGGCGCTGCATTTGTTCCTGTTGGAAAGCAGCGGGGAAATTTTTTCTACGGCTGAAGAGTAGAAGATATCCAGGCCTTCTCGTTTCCGTCTTCCAGGAAATATGTTGGGCGAATCTGGCATTACCTCTTACTGACCAACTGGGAGAAGAATTGTACGACTTGGAGTACTACGTTTCCCTTGATACCAGTATTCTTTTATAATTTCGAAACTCAGGAGAGTTTTTGAAATTTCTTTCTTCACGGTGGAGACTTCAACGGTAAGCAGTCCCTGCCCTCCCGTAACGACAAGAAAATAATTGCAAACCATGAAATAGTTTCAGAAATTGTGGACAACTCTGCTTAAATTTAAATTTTGAGGATATAAATTTTTTTAAAGTATTGCAAAATTTTAACCCCACGAATACTCTGGATAAGATGTCTCAAGCTGAATCCTTACAATTTTTGCAGTATTTCTTAAAAACGAACAGAAGAATTACTCTAAATTATATTGCCACAAAGCAAAGAAGTTTGAAAGAAACCTTACCCTACAATTTTAGCTAATATTGTGGAGCAAATTATTACATTTATATTTTTCTTTTACTCATCACACTGAACTAACATCCAACATTTAATTTTCAATTTTATTCTAATACAATTTCACAATCTAGTAAGAGTCTAGGAAAGTAAATATTTAATTAGTACTCAAATTTGTTTCCATTTCTTAAGTTATAGTCTCTCATAATTGCAACGTCACTGATGTTTTTTTTTTTACAATAATGCGTTACGGAATCTTATTGATGATCCAATTTATGTTTCTATTTGAGCCCTACCAATATTCTTTTAAGGTTATATGTAATAAATTTGTTTCTTTTCACACAACTTGTTTTCTCTCAGGTTATCATAATTGTTTCAATTAATTTTATTTTACCAAGTCATACAACCCAGGGCTCATACACTAGTAAAATAATTGGTACGCTATATCTGCCCAAGTTAAAGTTTTTATTTGGAGATATTACAGAGAGTAAAAGTGGAGAGAGCGAGGTTATGTTACATATGTAGACAGGAATGTAGGCTACCAGTTAGGCTCAATGATGCTGCGGACGTTTCTGAATGTTTATTTTAGTAACGTCTTGAAACAAAACTTTCCCATCCACGCTAATTAGTTATTTACCATTACCCTGCACGATCGGTTAAACAAGTAATTCAAAAACCCTATCCACGAACTCTGGTTTGCAAATGCGATGGTTAGGTAAGAATTTGTTCATAGGTAAATTATACTAAAAACAAACTGTAACATTATATTGGTAAAATTGTTGTAAACTATTTTCTTCATTGTACCGAAGCAGTTATTATATCAATGTTTGCCCATGGCCTGTTTAATTTACACTGCTGTTACTTTTGCCCCTCCTGGTATTCACTTTTCTTTTTACTATTTCTTTACTAACTGTGTTTTCCAATGACAATGACGATACTTTGTTGTTAAGTTTTCCCATCCCTGTAACAATTACTAAGTAACGCGTCGTAATCAACAAACGGAAGAAAACAAGGCTAGCATTCGCCGGCAAAAATTCTTAATAGAGCTTCTCTGAACTTCGTGTGGGTTTGGTTTACAAGTCTGCGGAAGCCAAGTAACAGTTAGTACATGTGTATGTATTGTTTTATTACCTTTGCCTTGTTTCTTTAGTCTATCTTTATTATGACGTTCAAGTTCGTAGTACCATTGTATTATTTATCATATACGAAGACTTATAATTTTACTTAGCAATATTATATTGTTAGCAGCAGTAATATAATCGGTTTCCTTTAAAAAATATGTAATCATAGGTATTGTTTCAGCTAACACTCATTTTCAAAAATGGAATATAATTTAATCTGATGAGTTGTTGTTTTCGAATAAAACTATTACGAAAATTATTGCATACTGTAATTTACATCATTATACTATTATAATTTAAAATACATATTATTGAAATATACCGGCTGGTTCATGAATACTTTTACAAATTTGGTGGTTGGGTTCCTAACTCTGAAACAAGAAAAAAGTCCGTGCAATTATAGGTCCGGGAATTCTTAATTTTTGAATCATTAATGAAAGTTTAGTCCAATGTGTTGCAAGGTAACGGGAAGTAGAAGTAATGTTGGTAGATAAATGAATGGTGTTATTGATACAACTTTGCTGATGACCTCATTTGCATCCTCTGTGGTGGTTGTGGGAGTATTTGAAAGGATGCGACATGCGTAAAACAATGTGTGCATGTGTGTGAGGAAACAAGAGAATGTCATTTCGAACATTTACCGTGAGTTTATGATATAAGAAGCTGTAAAAACAGTCTCAACTCAGAAACTGACAGTAAAAGTTCGCAATGACATCCTCTTGCTTCCTCACACACATGCACTTGTCGGATCAGGCATGTCGCATCCTGTCATATACTCCAACATCTGCCATTGAGGATACAGATTAATGTCATTAGCAAAGTGGCATCCAGAACACCATTCATTTATCTATCAACATTACATTTACTTCTGGTTACCTTGCAACATATTGGACTCAACTTTCATTAATAAATCGGGAAATAATGGCTTACGGACCTGTGTTTATGTGGACTTTTTTCTTGTTTTGGGGTTAGGAACCCACCCGCCAAATTTGTAAAAGGCATTTCTAAAAAAGACTGTATGATCTTTGTTTGTATACGCTATCGAAAAGTTTTAAGCTAAAGCTGTAGGCCCCTACTGGATTTAAAATTAGCACACATATAATTATCGTGATAAGAACAACGTTAACTTAACACTAGTCCAGCGGCTTGCTACGGTAGATTATAAGCGTAGAGATTAGTTGTAGCAATAGACATATTACAGTTGTGAGAAAACACGTGTGTAAAATTTTTGAACATACATAAAAATATACGAAACTAGTTCAGAATGTTAAATAATACTATGGTGTGTTCAAAATGTACATAAATTTTATATCTTATAGGAATGTATTCTTACATACTATGACAATTACGTCAATTTTAGGCACTCCCAAACATTTCTGTCTTCAAATAAAATGTATGACCGTAGTTTACTGAATAACCAGGTCTAACGCAAGATATTTATTTCTACCACATTTATTCTCTCGTGTTACAACGCAGTATCGCTTATGAAGTTTCTAATTTGCCATATCTTCTCCAGAGATTAGGCACTAAGCAAATATTAAGCCTACTAACGTTATTGGTAAAACGTAATTTTTGTAAATGCTTATATCTACGTACGATTGTAGCCTTTCAAACTGAATTACATACTCGTTAACATTTATGTTTAATACTGTGTAAATGTGCATGTGTAATGTAGCCTAGCCTTCATACTCACAAGGTACTAAGTAATTGTTTATCTTTCCTAGGCTACAAAATATGTAAAACGAAAAATTCGTTAACTTTAGAGTGAGTGACAGTCAGCATCTTAAATTTTTGTTTTTCGTGTCAGAACATTTCTTCTGGATAAATTCATAGAATTTTAACTTAAATGCAGAAAATAATACATATTGATAGAATTTTAGACACCATAAATATTTATTTTCCATTACCGTTACATATCGAATTGCAGTTAAGAAAGTAAATAAATTATAACTTTCTAACTGCAAATCTATCTGTAACAGCAAAAACGACAAGAAGGTATTTACGGTGTCTAAAATTCTCTTAACATGTATACCATTCTTTAGTTTGGTTTAAATTTAGATAAATTTACCCAGAAGAAATTGTGTGACACAAAATAACCAAATTCAAAATGGTGGACAGATTTAAATATTAACAACGTATCTGAACACGGTGGCGGGGTATGATTAAAAGTTGTTTTGCGTGCTCTGGTAGCGTTGCCGACAAATAATTTATTCAATAGTCACTGTTTGTTTATCCAATAAATCATACTATTAAAGAACGTACACTGCATTTATATTTTTAATACAATTCTACAAAAAATTATAAATACACTCCCAATCCTCACTTCCACGTATTGCTTGGAAAATAAATATGTTAACGATATATATGTTTGTATAAAATATTAAATATGATTTTATAATATATAAGTTTTAATGCTATAGTGAGATTTTCATTAATGAAAAATAAACGAACTTTACTTTCTAAGCACTTTTTCTCGCGATATATCTCTGTCAAATTGTATATAACTTTGAGTGCGGTATTATTCGTTCAGCAGACAGGTAAATATAGAATAAACACTCAAAAGTGTCCCATATCTGTCAGTTTTACTTTGTAAGAAGTGCTCTGGCAAAAAAAGAAATGCTGAAGGTTGTATGATAGAAGATAGCGCATATGTTTACTCTCCACTTACTAGGTTACTAAACGAACGTACGTCAAAGGGTAAGTGTAAACAGTGCGTAGTGTTGACAACTCACAGGAAGAAAATATTTACGGAAGTTAAAGGAAGTTTTAGGGGGTGGTTAGTCTAACAACGACCGTAACGGTGATATTAAAGTTAGAAAATATCGATCTAAAAACTACAGGACTGAAAACAAAATAGTAAATAACTCAACGAAATGAATTTATACTGCTTAATGTATGTATATTTTCCCCAAACAAGGACTTAATTTAAGATAGTTAAATATTTTAAAATATTACATTTTACGATTTTGGTACATGCAGTGTCAGTTGTACACGAAAAAGACTCAATATGATTCACAGAAAAATTGCAGTAAGAAAATTGTGATATTTTAACAAACACCTGCTCCAAAAATAATCTTAAAATTTACTTAATGTAAACCTCGTTTATTTTTTGTTTTATTGGTCGATCGTGGCAATTAAATTCATTGCTTGGTTTAAAAAAAATAGGCAACTTTTAGGGATCTGGGTGTGAAAGTTTGTATATTTTTCTATTTTAATAAAATAAATATTTGTTTTTAAACTGTTAAAACCGTGTCTACAGCTGACCCAGAGCTCATATGACACATAATTTCGAAAGCATACACATTTGCAGTAAAATAAATAAAATATTGGGTAAACGAAGTATACGCCACAAAACAATAGCGTGACGAGGGAACATAGGTTACATGAAGATGTATAACGGTAATGACAACAGACAGGAATAATTTGCGAGTTCATTGACCTGTAGGGTAGCCTCCAAGAATATGTATGTACTCAAACAATAGCCTCTCATTGGCTGTTCGCTGACACAGTGATACCACGTGATTGGCTCTCCATTTAGGAGCTTCTTTATTGTTGGCACAGAGCTCGCCAGGAGGAGGAGTCAAATAAGTCAAGAACCAATTGTAAAAGTAACACGAACTTATAGTTGGTGGAATTCTAGCCTCTGCCCAAATGAAAATACGAATTGTTCAGGTTTCTAGTAACGTATATTCATATGTGGCCAGTAAGTGAAACAATATATAAGCATCAAAATATTGGCATTTATTTTGATTCACGGAACTTATGTGTTGGCGAATGCTGTATGACGTTCTGTCGGTAATTTTCAACAACATTTAAGGCATGTTATCGTCTATAGAATAACTTTTATTCTATAAAAACATTTATAAAGATTTAATAAACATATCTTGAAAAAACGCACAAATCCGTAAGTTAACGCGAATATTGCTACTGAAAGGTAAAAAAAGAAAAAAATCTTATCAAAAGCCAAAAATGGTTTTGCATGTACGCCCTTTTCTGAGTATATGTTAGCGAAAACATATCTGTACTTACTTTCGTATAGCTACGAACCGTTAATCAAATTGTTTTAATTCAACTCGAGCTAACGTTGACCAATTATTTTGAGAACATGCCAATCTAACGAAATGCGTACGCAAATATACACACACACTACATCGAACAGACTAATCTTTACAAAGAAAATAACAATGTGTATTAAATGTTTGTTGCAATGTGTATACTAGGCACATTCAAATGACGTAAAACAATTATAAATTGTTGATACATTCAGCGTGTCGCATAAGTCTGGTATCACAGGAAAAGTTCAGTCTCACAAGGTACTAAATTTAAAAAAAAAATGAATCTAATGAAACGTTATTGTGAATAACTACATTAATGCTGAATGCCACTCCGTCCCGCCGGCCATGTTACATCGTGTACAAAGCAATTTGTGCATATGCGTGTGCAAAGCACAACGCGGCCATCAATATGAACATTTTCTGTCGTAATGACACATTGAAGTGAACACACGGCTGTTGTCTTACGCCAACGCACTACATCACTACTCCATATGTCACTAATTTATATTTACCCTATGAGATCGGACTTATGGGACACCCGTATGTATATATGTATACATGTATGTAAGTATGTATGTATGTATGTATGTATGTATGTTTGTATGTATGGATGTATGTTTGTATGTATGTACGTATGTGTGTATGTATGAATGTGTGTGTATGTATGTATGTATGTATGTATGTACGTATGTATATATATGTATGTATGTATGTATGTATGTATGTATGTATGTATGTATGTATGTATGTATGTATGTATGTTTGTATGTATGGATGTATGTTTGTATGTATGTACGTATGTGTGTATGTATGAATGTGTGTGTATGTATGTATGTATGTACGTATGTATATATATGTATATACGTATGAATGTATGTACATAAATGCGTGTTTGTTTAACGTAGGCATTCCTGTACCATTCTCTCAGTTGTGAAGAACTTTTATTTAACGAGTGGTACATAACCACGCGAAAGTTTCTGACAAAAATCTCAATATAGAGGAGAGGCGTGAAAAAGGGCGGAACGGAAGAACGGTGCATAAATGTCGAAAAAAAATTGGTATTTGTAAAAATGATTCTAAAACGGTCATCGAAGACGATTAACATCATTTTGCACAGTCTCAAATTTGAAATACTTTTGGTTTCAGAAAATTAAAAATTATGGATAAAAATGCGTAATTTTTAAACCCATTTTTGTGTAACGGGGAACGAGAGTGTGTGTTGTTGATCACGAGGCAGGTGTGCACAAAACACAAAAGTCGTGAGACGCACAGATGAGTGTATGCTGCAAGTTAAGATCGATAGCAGCGTTCTCTTAAAGGACTTAACCTGTGTTTCAATTTCCTGTGTACCAGGACACTTCGTGGGTTTTTTTTTCTTTTTTTTGGGGGGGGGGGATATTTGGAGACGCCTGGTGACAAAGGAATCTAATCTTCATATTTCATTATTCGCTTATTTGCAATCAACTGACTTTTTTTGGTGTGTACTGTATTATCTCAGGAAATCTCACCCAGACAGCAACAAACAGAACCACAATACTTTTCGCGAAAAGTGTTGGAAAATTTTTGCCGCCGCGATTTGTAGTTCCTTGGAATATCACTAGGCCTCTCAGTTATAGATTCTAAATTGGTTAACTGTTAATGATACACATATTTGATCGATCAGATTCAGTATGAAACCTGCATGTAAACTCTCACAAACGTGAACTAGCTACTCACTGGTGTAGCAGCCTACCAGCAAGTGACAAGAGAACGAAGTGTACATAGGGCTGCGAAGTGCTGGACGGTCGTTTAACACGTGATATTTCCGAGTCTGCTCGTCAAATAGTTATGAGTCTCACTGTGGCACGCAATGCGCTGCCCACACAGCAACTGAAAGGAATAACAATGGTCGGAAGTTTAGCAATTTCTCGCCTTCCGGCCGACAGCATGCTGTTTTTTGTTTTACTGAGGTGCGCGAAGCCAGGCTATAAAGCGCCACGCTGTCATAAAGAAAACTGATTTTGTGGAAGCCACAAAATGGTTCGTTATTGTGGACGTCACCATATGTTTTAGTAGTTCGAAAAATTTTTTGTAGTAACGTAATGCCTTGATAGGGACAGCTAAATTTTTAATGAGTCGCCAGAAACAAAATCTCATATTGACAAAGTAATCTGTGACGGCCGCAATGTAGTGTATCTCTTCCTGAATTTAATTTTACTTAAATCATGAGGACATACTCGACAGTTTCAGTGAATAATAATGATGATTAATAGTAAAGACGATTAGAAAATATATTATTATTCGACACGCTTGCACACCGTACCCATATTGTCAATGCAAGTCACTTACTGAAGCACAACACACCAAGCCTGAAAATCAATTTTTGTAAAATTTATTAAAAAACATGACGTTATCCACAGTCACGTTTTGTACGTTGATCGACTCCGAAACGTTTGGCCAAATAAAAAAAGTTTTTGAACTCGTATCATAAGGTGCAGCCGTGTTTGGCCTCACGACTTGACACCGAGTAAGAAAGTGACCTCCGAGGTAAATGGCACTGCCTCGCCCTTACTTAGTCTCAAGTAGCTGGCGGACTGAAATGTCACGACTGCGACAGCAAGGTGCTGCGGGTTAGCGCCTTAGTGCTAAATCACGCCCTTTGACGCTCCGGACTCGGTAGGGCGCTAAGGCGTAGGGGAAGTGTTTCCTGCCAACCCTCGTACTTTCCTCACCCCTCGCCCTGTTTTATAAATTACTGCGCCTGTTAAGCCGACTGGATGCGCGCGACTAACTCTACTCCTTCCACAACACTCCAGGCAACCCCCAGGCCTTCCTGTCCCGCCAGTAGAACGGCATTAATTATTAATTTGCGTTGCCTACTGCAGACTCTCCCCCTGCTTCCTACCCCAATCTTCTCTCCACTGCATCCTCCCTGCGTCTCCCTTACTCCGCCGGCGAGAAAACCGGGCTAAGGAAAAAAATATTTAAGACGACTCCTTCCTCCAGAGCGCAAACTGCTTCTTATGAGACCCCAGCAACTCTCCTGGAGAACTCCAGCAACCACTACCCTCACTTTCCAGTACAGAACTGTGCACTGTCAGTTGTATGACATTACCAGTTTAGTTCCAAAAACAATCAAACTCTTCATCTTGTATTGGTTGTTCGTGATCACGTGAGAACATATAACTACCACATTGCCTAGAATAAAAAATACAAAATTATACAATTTGTGACCTGAGATGTACATTTTAGAGTGCGATATAGTCCTCACACTTTCATTGTTACTTATCTTGCTTTGTTTACATTGAACAGTGAGGGAAACTTCTCTAAACGAAAAACACTAGGGCTTCAAAAATGCACGCTTTATACCGAACAACCTATTTCTAACTTGCAGCCACAGAGTTTAAGAGTTGAATATTTGTTCAAAAAATGTATTCAATTCGCCAATTAGAAAAACTTGGCTACCTTACAACCACTGGTGAATTTAATTACATACCTTAAATATAATACTCATTCATGCATCTACATACTACAAATATGCACATGTACATATCTGTGCATTCACTGACATATACATATATAAATACATGTAAGTTTGTTGCATACACGTGTTACTGATAAAAACATAATTATAAATCTGAACAAATAAAATTACTTTCACTGAAAATAACGGGAATACAGAACACTGTAGACGAAAAACATGATAAAATTACGGTTTTCCAATTACATTGTTTTGTGGAAATTGTACTTATTAAATAGTGAAAAAATCTAATTCAATATGTAGTTTCCTCACATTTTTATCTGTCAGTATTAACGAAAGAAAAAAAATCGATCCATGAAGAATATTATATCATGTATAAACGATGACAATCTGAAGATACGTCTTAAATATTTGTCAGTACGATTCTTCTGTTAGACTGACTTTTGCACTTCAAATGTCAAAATTTTAAAATGTTTGTACAATTCTCATTGTAGTTATGTGTAGTACACAAAATTATTTCTAGTTATGATAGTATTTATTTACATATATATTTGTTTCTCTTATACAGTAATAAAAGAAGCTGACTACATTCCATTACATAATTTATTTACTTCGGCGGTGCAATGATATTTTGGTGTACCGTTCATGTAAGCTATGTTGAATTTTTAACTATACAATATGTGCAATATCCTTAATTGTTATATATATATTTATATATATATATATATCGGAATTATTAGCTCGTACGGGACAAAACGTGTAATTAAAAAATATAATTCTATTAAACCTTGAGCATAGAATGTGCACGCTGATAAACGAGTTTAAAATATATACCTCAGTGTTCGCTAGAAGCATTATACGTCGTTGCTTTATTGACTGTGACGTTCTCAGTAGACAAGGCCAGGATATATTTAGAGGCGCTAGGTTTACCACAGTTTCACAGAAGCTAACACCACAACTGACGGTCAGTGTTCGAAGTGACATCAACCTGCTTCCTCGCTCACATCCACACGTTGCATCACGTACTGCCGCACCTTGTCGAATATTCCAACATCCGCCGTACATAATGCAAGTGAAGAGCGTCTACATACTTGCATCCATAACAACGTTTAAATATCTTACAACGTAACTTAGGCTACATTATTAACTGAAAAACTAACGATTTCCGGACATATGTTTATATGGACTGTTGTTTATTGGTTTGGTGTAAGAACCTAGTCTGCAACAGGATTTCTGAAACAGCCAACGAGTACAAGCGACGTTCATAATATCTTCGAGCCAGCTGTTTTTGTAAAACACCATTAAATTATGGCCCACGAGACTGCGTCACACATATTTATAAACTCTACATTTTATCTACCAAAATATGCACTAAACTCATGTTTTATACCCATTGACTTCCCAGCCCTTCATATATGCATATATATATATGTGTGTGTGTCTTCGAATAAAAGGAATTTAGCAACGACTGAAACTTAATTCTTACAAATAACTCGACAATAAACCTAAATGAAGCGGAGGTGTTGATATTACTTGCATACGTTGTTAAACGTCACACTGTGCGAGTTCGTAAATAAAAGGTTCCATGACGTAAATGTACTTTAGGAAATAAATCAAGAATGTCATCAAGTAATTTAGAATCAGCTACAAGCGAAACGTTGTATGTGTATGTAAAGCAAAATAGGCTACCGTTTCTTCAGATAAAAGTATTCCTATTGTCAGAGAGGCTTGCTACAAAAAACATAACAAAGTAATACTCCCCAAATAGTACCACACGTCTCCTTCGAATTGAAAATAATATCGCATTGTGAAATTCCCACAGAAATGCATACACAGACATATATACGACATGTTTACACTAAAACAAATTTCGAAGAAACATGATGAATCTTACTTTATTGATTTCATTTTCTAAAAAAAAAAAAAAAAAAAAAAAATGTTCTTATATTATCTAATGCACATAGCTATTAAACAGTCAGTGTTCCACAGATGAAATGAGGAAGCAAACAAGTGTTGTATTGCATTTTCTTGGCTTGTGGGTGTGAGCCGCGTCTGAAGATTGTCTTGCGACGTTTCGGCAGTCGTTGCAGCTGCCATCATCAGGCAGTCGGAGTCGGAGACCATCTCAGTGTTGATCTCCGACTCCGACTACCTGATGATGGCAGCTGCAACGACTGCCGAAACGTCGCAAGACAATCTTCAGACGCGGCTCACACCCACAAGCCAAGAAAATGCAGACAACGGCCGCGAAAGCCTGCGATCTATTTTAAAGTGTTGTATTGTATAGGCTTGCCATGACCTGACTAACTCCCCCGAGCTAACGAGCGTACCGCAGATAATAATCAGGTCTGTCGGTACGTGCAATAAAACCTGCTCTGAGGAAATTACAAGACTGGGTAGTAGGAAGTTACGACCCCAGACCTTCCAACGTTAGAATGTTGTGGGTTAGTTACACGAACGTAACCTGGAATGGAAAGCAGGTCGCTAGACGCAACGCGTTTAATGGTTAGGAACTGTATTCTGTGAAGTTTACCGGCAATTAGTCCGCGCGACACAAAGCCAACATTCAAATATAGCAAGCGGGACATTCACAGTTTCTGTGCTCTTGTCCACTTCGTGTTCCTGTTTTTCGAAATAAGATTATTTTCAAACACGCAAGGAATTCTTGTTTACTTTTTTTTCTGTATGTTCTATCTGACGAACTGAAAGTATTACTAAATTATGATATATGCAGGATGTTCTGAATTTGACTCGAAATATTAAGGAAATTAATCTCTTTCGAAATAGGTGATATAGTTGATTCACAGAAAATTCATGTACTTTCGCAGTACTGTTCGTTGATTTCTCTTAAAAAATACTTTTTTAAATGTTCCACTATTTAAAATTCAAACATTATACGTTTCTTACTAATATTTAAAAAAAATATATGTTACTTTTTTGCATAGCAAAAACGTATGGGCCGGAGAGTGACAAGGGCTGATTTTATCTCGTAAAAATGCACGTTCGCAAAACGGGTGAGAGGGTAGACAAAAACATGGTACACAAAAAATTTAGTAATACAATGCATGTTTTAATTTTTTTTCAAAACCTGTCAGTAATGACCGTTAAAATAACCGTTACACTATTTTGCACTTTTATAATGTTTTGTTTAAGAAATTATGTCGCATTCAATTGAAAACCCTGCAAATTAAGGCGCGGATACCAACTATTATTATAAAAACTAAGGAAATTAATTGATTTTGCACAATATATAATTGCTAAATATTTTATATCTCTATATATAAAAGAGAACACAGACTCACTGGCTGACATATCGACTTGCAGCCAGAACCGCTGGACCTAGAATTGCGAAATTTTTTGGGTGGGTTCACTTCAGGTCGTAGATCGCTAAGAAGGGATTTTTCGAAACTTGACCTCAAAAGGGGTGAAAGGGGGTGAAATGTGCTTCCGATGAAAAGTCGGTTGAACTCGAACCCGGCGGCTTATCATCGTTAATTTTATTTTAATAGGCACACGTGAAATCCATATTAGCGAATTAAGGAATGTTCGAAATTCAACACTTAAGGAGGTGAAGAGACCTTAAATGTGCCTTTGATTAACTATTGATATCTACCGAATCCTTCGGGATAGAGAGTTGGTATTCACTTAAAATGTTACATAAATACCCAAAACGCGGTTTTAGGATTATCTGAAATTCGACCCCGAGACAGTAACGGAGCAAGAGTATTGTTTATGAATTTCCTGTATCACTGAAACACAATTGACTATCTAGACAATGGTCGATAATTTTTTAAAACAAAAAATTAATAGTTGTAGTAGAATGAAACCCGTTAAAATGGACGAGAATATAACAAAAATGAAAGGAAAAATAATTTATGGGGGATCTGAGGACGGGAAGTGGAAGGGGGTGAGTTTTTAAGGGTAAAAATCGATGTATCTCGATTTCCGGCAAAACTACAAATCCTATGGAAAAAAATTAAATGACAAAGTTGTAGGTAATAAAGAGACCGACAACTTCTGTAATTACACTTTTTCACATAACCTCAAAATTTATGGGAAAAATTCAAATAATCAAGTTTTTGGTTTTTTATTTTTATCTTTTGCAAAAAAAATTTTTTCACGAAATTTGGTGCAAACTTATCTTTTTATGTCCTAAAGGCACTGTAATTTTTTTGATTTGAAATATTTATTTTTTCACTTTATTTTGACTTAAAATCGAAAAAACACCCTAATATTCAATCCAAAATTTTCACGTCAAAATATCAGCTTTTTAAAAAAAGTCGCGAAGGTTTTTGTTCGTTGAAATCTCTTCATTCTGACAATGTAAAAAAATATAAACATTATTATGGTAAATGTTCTCAGAAAATGCAAAGAAAGGAAAAAACTCGAATCCGAATTTTTTTTAATCACTATGTAAAATTTTGAGCTATTTAGAAAATTTTACACTTTAATTACTTGAAAAACTTAAGATTCTATGTTATGTTGATAAACAAACAAATACAAATCGAAACATACTACTATAATTAACAAGCAAATAAGTTAATATTTAATAAGACATCTACAATATTTTGAGAAAGTTGTAGAATATTTTTTAAATTATGTGCATAGATGCCTATTTATTGCTATTTTAAGATAACTTATGTACCTGAGTTACCTAGGAATAATTTTAGCCAATTGAAACCCAATATGGACGTTCAATTAATAAAAGATGGAGACAGTGTTACAGGTGCAAAAATTTGAGGGATGTTTTCACAAACATAGAAAAAAATAAAAAAATTATTTAAGAGTCATAATTTAATTGTGGGCACAAGATATTTGCATCTTGGAAATATTTTTTTTTAAAAGACCCATATAAAACAATTAAATTCAGGTACAAAGTTATTACACAATTTCTTCAGTTATAATTAATAATCACGCCCCTTGATATACAAAGACATAAATCATACCACAAATACATCAATGATAACAAACTCGCCCCTTTGGTATACGAACATTCCAAGATATTATTGTTTCCTCAAATGTTTCAAACAATTTCCAAAACTGTAATATGGACAAAAACCTTGGTCCTCATAGTAACTTAAATTCATTGCGGATTTCTCACAATTATTTTTTTACCAACATGAACCATGACAATAAT